>QLTV01000558.1:756111-772304 GCA_003457575.1 Thermophis baileyi
TTTTATCTAAGGAATTCAGTGCAGTGGAGGTAGCAGGCCAGGTGTGTAGTGGCCAAGCAGATGCCCAATATGAGTGGAGGTCCTGCCTTAGGCATGAAAGATGGCTGGGTGACTTTGGGCCAATCACAAGGAGACTGTGAGTTCTGGTCCTGCCTTAGCCATGACAGCCGGCTGGGTGACTTTGGGCCAATCACAAGGAGACTGTGAGTTCTGGTCCTGCCTTAGGCATGAAAGATGGCTGGGTGACTTTGGGCCAATCACTGTCCACCATTTTGACTTTGTTGACCCCACTCTGCAGACCCTTCTGCAGAACTTCAAGAAGCTCTCTTAATATGAGCACATTTAAGGTCTTTCGGGTTGATTTCCTATGATTAAGGTGGCAGAGAAATGCTTGTCAGCAAAACAAATTACAGGAAACAGGTAATCTGAAAGAAAGAAAAATGGCTGAAGTGCAAGGACATTTACTTGGACGTTTGCTTTACCAGCTAGCCAACGCTTGGCATACTATCCAGGACAAGGATTGTTGGCACCTTTTGACTGAAAACATTGCCGCCGGAAAACACAAATAGATAAAAATGTAACTGCTGTTTTACAATGGAAAACACAGATGCATCTAAGGAAGAGTGCTCTGGTGAACCCATGGCTTTTAGCCTGTATGGTGGAGCATGAGTGCCACATGATTTCAAGACGATGGCACCCAGTTTGTGCCCTCTCCGTGACTAGCACACCCTTGTATACTCCACTCAGAGTCATTATCCAATGCAGAAGCAGGCAAAGTGAAACCAGGGGCACCGATATGCCATGGATGCTTCTCTTGAGTTCAACGCTGCTTATGTTTCTTTATAGATTCTTTCAATCGAAAATGAGCATATGTGCTGTTCCATAAGCAATCTTAAAAAAATACAAAAGAGAGTCTTTGCAGCCCAGAGCTTTGTTTTGCTCAGTCACCCAGAAGGAAAATCAACCCAGAAAGGGAAGTCATAATAGCTGAAAGAATTCTGTGGGGTGAGACCTAGAGAGCCATCTCTTTAGCCTGACTTTTGGTAGATGGCTAACTTACAACAGGAATATCTATGGGATAGGAGGTGGGTGGGAGTGAGTGAGATGCCCAGCTTGTGCATTAGAAGCCCACCAACTTCAGGGGCATATAGAAAAGGGTGGGGGTGAATCCTGCAGGTGGCATCTTGATTCTTTTGTGATCTGTCCCTCCCCACCATGGATATCCCTGCTTTATAGGGATTTTGTTGTGGGGGGAGAAGAGGAAGGGCTATGTACTGTCTTTGTGGAGGGAAGGGGAAGGGGAAGGGGAGGAGGAAAGGGAAGGGAAGGGAAAAGGAAAGGAAAAGGAAAAAGGAAAAAGGAGAAGAAAAAATGAAAGGGAAAGAAAAGGGAAAGGGGAGGGGAGGGGAGAGCAGAATGAAGTTTACAAAGACAGGAATTCTATAATTCTGTTGTAGGCATCAGAGGTACTATAGATTTAAATTCAGTGCCATTCCTGCCCTCTGGGAAGCAATCTCTGAGAGCCAATTCTTTGTAATATACAGGCTCCACATCCTCAATTTTCTACAAGGGCAAAAAAGGAGACTTGCATTAAAACTGTCACTTTAGTAATGGAACACCTCATTCATCAGCTGTGCCCAAACTTCTCGTCTGTGCTCTTGTATTACTGTTTGCTAGAGAGGCTGCTGTGTTAAAGAGGCTCAGGGATGTCGGTCCTGCTACCTTCCAGGGGAACGGAACCTGTCCGCATCCCTCAAACCGATGTCAGTCTTTAATTCCTGTCACCGTCATTCTGACTTTCCAAGTCCATAAATTTTGCAATCACTCTAAGGCACAAAATGATATACAGCATGCCTCCTTTTGGTTTAACCCAACAAGCAGACAGAAATTATCTATTTTGTTTTTTTTAAAATGTACAAATTAGCTTTTTTTTAAAAAATGACCATTCTCCTTACATTTCAACAAGACTCCGTTCCCCTTGTCCCCTTCTCTCCGTTTTCCGAAGTGCCTCTCCCATTTCTAGGTAGGAAGGCTGGAAATTACAAGGAAGGTGGGAAGGTGACGTTCTCCCATCTTTGGCTTTGAAGAAGGAGGGCTCCTACTTACCTGTCCAAATGTCCCTCGAAGAGCAAGTCCTGAAGGATCCCCAAGAGCAGCTTTGCTCCAGTTCTACTTTTCCTTGGAAGGAGACTGGGGTGGGGAAGGAGGGGAAGGAGGGGAAGGGAGGGGAACAGAGACCAGCGGCAATTCTCTTTAGGGTAGGGAGAACTTATCTTTCCCAGAGGACTAAAAGAACCCACATCCCACCCTGCTCTGCCGGGGTGCAATTCCTCTAATTGCTTTGCCCAATTTAACAAGCAACTTGCAAAGGTTTTTGCTTTACTCTCCACTATTCCTCTGGCTGCTGACTATCTCTCTAATCCCCCTTCCCTCAACTCACAATCTTCCTTCCTTCCTTCCTTCCTTCCTTCCTTCCTTCCTTCCTTCCTTCCTTCCTTCCTTCCTTCCTCCTTCCCTTTTTTCTTTCTCACTGAATATGCAGCACATGCACTTCGGAACTTGTGATTTTGTACAACACACTCAGACCTACACCCCCTCTCACCTCTTGGATCTCTTCAGAGAACCAGCCCTCCCCCTCCCTCTTGGCTTTCCAATTCAGTAACTCCCTCAGAGCCCCTTTGTTTGATCACAACACTGATGGCATCCCCACCCACAGATACCCCTCCACCTCATTTGGCAACTTGCTAGACCCCTGCTGCATTCGACCTACCTGATGCAAGACTCAGCTCCCCAAAGGCGTCCATCTGACCGAGGACTTTGTCTCTTCTACCCGTCAGGGAGGGGCAGCAGAGAGGGGATCAGGAAGGCGGGTCCCGGGAGGGAGGAGTTGCCTGCAGCAGTGGGGAGCTGAGGATTGGGTCCCCAAGACCTCCTCCCAACACCATTGCATCTCATGCAATTGGCCATAGGGAGCAGGGACAGGATTTTAAAAATAGTTTTTATTCTTTGCTTGTTGTTCTTCTATGCATTCTCATAGGTACATTCCTGTCTTCTTGGACACTGGAAGAAAAATGTGATGGAATTAGGAAGTGGACCCTGATGGAGAGAATAAGGCATTGTACTAACCTTTTCTGCCAGATTAAAAAAAACAACTGGGAGAGGAGACCATCCTCCCTAAGAAAAGGAGGGCAGCTTAACCCCCCCCCCCCCCCCCCAGGCCTTAGCTGTTGGCACAGGAAAAGCCTTTGACTCTCAAATGCATCCGGCTTTTTTTTTTTTGTTTAAGTTTGCCAACTGATGTACTTAAATGGAAAACTAGCAGAATATTCTCCTTCTGCTGTCCCCAACATGGCAGTTTTGAGTTATGAATTCTCAGCCTTATGGCTATGTAGCCCCTTGAAGCCTCTGGAGGATGTTAGGTTGAGGGGAGAGAATTTTACATTCCACTTACATAAATAAAACAACAGCCATGGAAATGAGAAGAGGCCCAATCACAGTGAAGCTGTCAATCGGTTTAAAATGATAGATTTGGAGGAAACCATCAAGAAAAGATCCTCCTTAAAGCCATGTTCAATTCTTCTGGCATTCAAAATTGAAAAGGAGGAGAGTGTTCAGTTTCTGGAATTAAAATATGAAGTGGCTTGAACACATTACCTGGATAATATTAATATCTATTGCTATAGTGTCACCTTAAGGAAATGTCTTTATTTGAAAGAAAGGATGTGTGTCCCATCCTTTTAAAAGGCAATGGACTTCCTTGGGTTTTTTTCTTGAAGACATTTCGCTTCTCATCCAAGAAACTTCTTCAGTTCTGAAGAAGCTTCTTGTATAAGAAACAAAACGTCTTCAAGGAAAAACAAAATCCAGTTGCTCTTGAAAAAGCACCTTTGGAACACCCATTATTTTTTCCAAATAAGAACATTTCTTTAAGGTGATTCTATAACAATAGAAACTAATATTATCCACGTAATGTCTTCAAGCCACTTCATATTTTAATTCCACGACCTGGATGACGGAGAATCTCCATAGACGAAAGGATGGGTGGGCCTGGGACATTCATGGTTCTGAAGAACTGGAAATCAATGGAGCTGGAGATCACATGCATTTGTGTGCATCCAGTTTTACATTTTCAAAACTTGCCATCATAGAAAAAAGGACCCGTCTTCAAAACTGTACCTTTCTGATTCTAAACTCAACAGCGTTTTCTATCTACAATTCTTTCCATCCATCCATCCATCCATCCATCCATCCATCCAGGAGATCATCTGAACTTCACCGGCTGCCTGATTCTCCTTTTCTTCCTTGTCTGGTCTGAAACACTAAGCAAATGTCTGTCTGCTTTTCCACAATAGTTGGATCCCTCCTTGTTTTCAACCTGCAACTTGATAATCAGCCTTTATCATGAAGGATCTTGCTTGTCCTTTTATTCCTTTCAGCTAAAGGCTACGCCCATTAACCCCCAAGCAGAGGCAATTGGGCCCTGGAGAGACTTCACTGGGATGCATCCCCTTTAGGAAGCCATGAGTCCAGAATGGCTATTTTGGGTGATGGGGTCAACCGGGGCCCCTGTAAGCTTCAAGCTGAACAATGCTGGTTGACAATGAGGCCATTAATCTGTTGGGAGACGGCTGTGACCAGCTAGACTGGAGGTGGTGTCCATGGTTACACAGACTATGAGGCTCTTATTTCTCACTCAGATCTCTGCAGTGGGGCGGGTGGAGGGGGCAAGGGAGAAAAGCAGACTGTGGAGGAACTGAACACGGCGTTTACTTCCAATAGAATCTTCCCTAGTTCTGGCCACAATGTGGGAGATATTCCATTGGGTTACTTATAAAGAAACTTTATCAACTTTATCAACTTTGAGCTACTTACAAAGGCAGGAAAAAAAATCTAATACAGGTAGTCCTCAACGTAGGGTCACAATTGAGCCCAAAATTTCTGTTGCTAAGCGAGACAGTTGTTAAGTGAATTTTGGCCCATTTTAATTGCCACAGTTGTTAAGAGAATTGCTAGAGTTGTTAAGTTAACAAGAAAGTTGTTAAGTGAATTTGGCTTCCCCATTGACTTTGTTTGTCAGGAGGTCGCAAAAGGTGATTACATGAACCCGGGATGCTGCAATTGTCATAAATGAGTCACTTGCCAAGTGTTCGAATTTTGATCACATGACCTTGGGGATGCTGCAACGGTCATAAGTGTGGGAAATGGTCATAACTCACTTTTTTCAGTGCCGTTGTGACTTTGAACGGTCACTAAACTATTGTAAGTCAAGGACTATCTGTAACAAATTGTGGATTCTGGTCCCCAAACATTGTACAATTATAAATTTGGATACTGAAAACTGCTGTTTTCTGGAGTGGCCGGTCATAATAAATGTAATACAACCAACAATTCAAACGCTACCAAATGAAGAAAACTCTGAGAGGATTGTGTGAAAAGATTAAAATCTCTGTTCTAGCAATGAATCCCAGTTCCTTTGCCAAGCAAAGCCATTTTTAATGAACTTGGACTCAGCCGGCCTTCCAAAATTCTCCATAAAATACGTAGGCAGAGAAATGGGGTGAACGTTTCCAAATTTCCCCTGTAGCAGATGTTCCCCCAAAGCCCCTTAATGATAGTACCGCTATTGCTTAAAAAGCCCCATGGGAGGTGTCTCACCCCAATGTCTTTTCTTGAGATTTAATGAAAGCGTGGGAAGCTGGGAAGTCTGCAGACCACTGGAAAGAGGATCACACAATGGAGAACAGGATATTCACAGGCACACACTCCCGCCTCCTCTCGGGCTGGTTTCAAAGGGCTTTTGAAGCAAATCAATTGCAGACCTGCGGTAAAAACCTGGGGAGAGGGCAGTGACTGCCCCCGTACCCCACACATGGAGGCAACCCCTTCCGAAGGGTGGCTCATATTTCAAATGATTGGAAGGATGGATGCTATTCATTCAAGGCAGCAAAATGAATTCGTAAAATTAGAACCCCAGAATGATTTCAGCATCTGGGGTCCTGCCCCATGGATGTGGGTTGCAGCAAGACAAAAACGAAGAGCGGAGAGTCCAAAATGGGAGGTCTGAAATGGGCCCTTTGCCATTGCATCCTCACCAACATTTTGCCACCTCAGCTTATACCCACTTCTGAATCTTATGAAGTCCGATTGCTCGTTTTTGTTTAAATAAGAGATCGCAGGAAGCACCACCAGGAAGTGGTGAGCTTCAACATTCAACGTTCAACAGCCTCTTGGTACCCAGCTGAGAGCATTCTGAGACAGGCCATCACAGGGAAGTTCTAGTTGGCAGCAGGACAGCTCTTCTTATTATTATGGGCCAAACATTGCTGAAAATAAATTAGCAGAGGGGCGTCTTGAATGGACACAGAGGTGGCAGCATGCCCAGAACACATGCGGTAGATGAGTCACATCCATGGCACCCATAATAATATCCTGTGGGTGCAGTGGGTGTCAGGGCTAACAGTGCCCCATTAACAAACCCCAGAAGCAGATCTCAAAGGGAGGCAGAGAGGATGAACCACATCGGATTCCCCTGGCAAAGACTCTCCAATGCTTGGTCTCAGGACACTAATGGAAGAGATTTCTGGCGCTCATAAAAGGCAGGCAGTGTTCCTTGGAGTTTCTGAAGGAGGGAAATTCATATTCAAGATATGCATTTTCTTATTTGAAGGTGTGTCTATAAAAGGTCTTTGCAACTTCGCCTCACTCAACTTTTTGATATTGCAAACCAAGCAGGCCAGAGCTGAAGAAGCTTCTTGGATGAGAAACCAAACATCTTCAAGGAGAAACAGTCCAGTTGCTTTTTGAAAACGCACCTTTGGGACAACCAGGACCTGGATGACTGAGACCCTCCAGAGACAAATCAAGCAGGGTTCTTCATTATTTCAATTATACCAGCAGAGTTTGAGAGTGGATTTTCAGACTAGGTGAAAAAGGAGTCCTACAGCATGCAGAGAAGGGTCCAGGGACTGAAGGGGCAGGACAAGAACATGTAATCTGTTGACATTTGGGGAACTGTCCTCACAATATGCATGGCTATGTGATGGGTAGCAGCATTTACAAAACAAGAGTGGTCTGTTGAGGGAGCTCCTTGTAATTCCCCCAGGATGTTTCTACTTATTAAAGCTCCTAACCCCTAAAAATATGTTTGTGCATATGGTGGAGGGATAGAGGGGGAAAAGACTGAGGTCCAGAAGGTGGTTTGGATACTGACATAGGGAAGCTTATAGCATGCAAGGTTGAGAGATGAAAACAGGATCTTTAGACAGATGTCTAGATTTCCACCTCAGTGGGCGAGCAAAGCCGTTAATGCAGCCAACCTTTTGCAGAACTGGAGAAAAGCTGAAGCTTTTCTCAGCAGGTCTGAATGCTGAGAAATGTGCCTCTTTTTGCCCATAGTTATAAAAATAACCCAGGACTGTGCATTTCTTTAATCTCATCCCAGATGTTTCGAATCCCTGCAATTGAGAAGCCCTGACCCGGCAGGATTATGGCATTTCATCCTTTAAAGAGGATTCTGTCAGGACCTGACTGGTATCTGGGAGCCTCTCAAGGCAAGATTTCACAGCTCATTCCCATGGGAGCTCATTAAGTATCAGCCCCAATCGAGTAGGAGGGCTGGGGCTGGGCTGCTTTATGTCATTGGTTGAGGGGAGGAAACAGAATGGAAATTCAGTGGGTAAAGACAGATTTTTTCCATTGGAAATTGCTAGGCTTGATCAACATCTCTCGTTAAAAGGACAATAAATGAATGATCTCTATCTGCCACTGACAATCCTTGGCATGCGAGTCGTCCTAGAAATTTAAATGATAAATATGGAACTAAGACTTTGGAAGATTCTGCCATTTAAGAGTCTATATTAAACTAGATGGGGAAAAAGTCCTATATGAATTATATAATTTGATTCAACATGTGAGCAATGTGGTGGCTCTTGGCCAACTGCCTGCCTTTGCTCTTAAAGATTCATTAAAAATAAAAATTGGGAACATGGCAGTTTCCCCCAATCATGGTTTGTTCCAGTACTTGTTGAAGTACTGGTTACCAATAAGCCACAATTAGCTAGATTCTGCAGCCTGCTAAGGCCAACACAGATGGAACATGTTTTATGGCTTAGCATTAGCCCAACATATGAACCCTCCCTGCTTTTGGGGTCTATCCTGGATTCACAAGGATTCTTGGGCAATAATAATGTTGAATGGCTCCAAGAGCTTTGTTTAGAAATATGTGTACCTACCAGAAAGAAAGATAAAAAGCTGGCAGAATGGAGTTGGGAAGATATTTAGAAGGAAGATGATGTAGGAGGGGACAACCAACCCAAATCTGCCTTTGTCATCAACAAGTATTACTTATATTGAGTTGGATGGAGTGAAATACATACAAACTACATTGTTTTTAAACTGAGTGACAGCCCCTGCAATCCTCTCCTCCCCAAAAGCCAGGTAACAAGTGTAAAAACAACGTAGGTACCACAGGGCAAAAGATGACACCTGCAAGTCTAATGATTACTGGTAGTCCTCGATTTATGACCACACTTGAGCCCAAAATTTGTTCTTGAGATATTTCTTAAGTGAGCTTTGCCCCATTTTACCTTTCTTGCCACAGTTCAGTGTATCATTGCAGTTGATAAGCTACTCAGTTGTTAGGTGAATCTGGCTTTCCCATTGACTGGTCATAAGGTTGCAAAAGGTGATCACATGATCTTGGGACACAGCACCGATCATAAATATGAACCAGTTGCCAAGCATCTGAATTTTGATCACAGGATCATGGGGATGCTGGAAAGGTCATAACTGTGAAAAACGATCATAAGTTACATTTTCCAGTGCCGTTGTAACTTTGAATGGTTGTTAAGTCGAGGTTACCTGTTCTTCCCATATTCTGTTAGTTTAAGAAATCCCAGATGCCCTGAGCAAGAGGCAAAGCTCCAGTGATGGAAAATTGGCCATGTTGAGTTAACTTTCTCATGAAACCCCATCAATTCTTGAAACAACCTCTAGGGCTGTGTGGATCACAGATAGAAATACCCTGCTCTAGGGACTTCGGAAAAAGCAAAGATTTTCTTTCTTTTCTTTTGAGGGAGTGTATGTGCCAGGAACCACCTCTTTCTGCATCTTTCAAGTAGCATTAAACATCCTTTTGAAGCAGAGACACATCATGATGCATTTCCCGAGCTGTAAAGAACATTACAATAATGATTTCTTTGCTGGTGGCAGCGGGTCTCAGGGGAGACAAATGGAAATGAAATTGAGGTCTGCCCTGGATTTGATTATCCATCTCTGTCTCTCTCGTCCTGTCCCTCTCCCTCCCCTCACTCCTGTCTACCTGACCTAGTTAACTCAATTAGGCTACACAACTGCCACCCCCACCCTTCACATCCATCATTTCCAACCGAGAGATCCATGAAAGGCTTGACAAATCTTACAGTGCAGCAGGAAACACAACCTCTTCCCATAGCAGAAGCTGCCGCAGATGTAATGTTGGAGACCACACGATCTCAGGTTTTCAGAGAAGAGAATACAGGGAGTCCTCGACTTACGACCACAATTGAGCCCAAAAGTTATGTTGCCAAGTGAGAAATTTGTTGATTTTTGCCCGATTTCATGATTTTTCTTTCCACATTTGTTAAGTGAATCACTGTAGTTGTTAAATTAGTAACACGGTTGTTTAGTGAATCTGGCTTCCTCATTGACTTCACTTGTCAGAAGGTCCCAAAAGGTGATCACATGATCCTGGAACACTGCAACCGTCATAAATATGAGTCAGTTGCCAAGCATCTGGATTTTGATCACATGAGCATGGGGATGCTGCAACAGTCATAAGTGTGAAAAACAGTCAACAGTCACGTTTTTCAGTTGTGTTGTAACTTTGAACGGTCACTAAATGAACTGTTGTAAGTTGAGGACTACCTGTAGGAGTAATTGGCACGTGAGGATTTCCTCCCCTCATATTGAAAGGGTACAGGTATTCGTTGACTTCATTTAGTGACCGTTCAAAGTTATGACGACACTGAAACAAGTGACCTGTGACCGTTTGTTACATGACCGTTGCAGCATCCCCATAGTCACGTGATCAAAATTCAGATGCTTGGCAACTGACTCATATTTATGACGGTTGCAGTGTCCCAGGGTCATGTGATCACCTTTTGCAACCTTCTTACAAGCAATGGGGAAGCCAGATTTACTTAACAACCGTGTTACTGACTTAACAACCATGGCAAGAAAGGATGTAAAATGGGGCAAAGTTCACTTAACATCTGTCTCACTTAGCAATATAAATTTTGGACTCAATTGTGGTCGTAAGTTGAGGACTGCCTGTACTGGTGTCTCTGGTTATCAATATCATTTATACTGAGGCTGCAAGACAAATGGGTATTGATTGATTCATAAGAAAACCATTTCATGACCATACTGGTTACATACATTGCTTTTTAGGATATATTAAGAAATGGAGAATTTGTAGTCTTTTAGATCTTACTGAGCTGTAATTTCGATCATCCAAATAATGGAAGGCAAACTTATGCTTAAAGAAAATCTAAGGAGGTGCTATGTACCGGAGTGCCCAAACACCCACCATTTATCCAATTATGCAGTGGGGAAATCCAATTTTTTTTACTACCGGTTCTGTGGGTGTGGCTTGGTGGGTGTGGCAGGGGGAAGGATATTGCAAAATCCCCATTCCCTCCCCACTCCTGGGGGAAGGATACTGCAAAATCCCCATTCCCACCCCACTCTGGGGCCAGCCAGAAGTGGTATCTGCCGGTTCTCCGAACTACTCAAAATTTCCGCTACCGGTTCTCCAGAACCTGTCAGAACCTGCTGGATTTCACCCCTGCAATTATGATGCTTTGCTACCCTTTAAGACAATGTTCTCTTGACTGCTGTTTTAATTCTGAATCTTTCTGAAGAGTGATTAGTAAATCAATGTGATGTAAAGAAGATAAACTATAATACAGGTGACCAGATTTACAGATCTACTTCACAGCAAACAATTTTGCTGATAAGGAGCTAACAATTTACTTCATCACAAGATGCATGATGAAAACAAGGAGAATGTCAGTTTGATGTTATGGATTATGTACCAAAAGATACATTTTACAAAACAGTTGTTTAAATCTGAGATTTCTCTAAGTTTGCCATTTAGAAGGTAAATACATTTCAATATTTTAGGCTTTCTAACATTTTGCATGAATTAGAATTCTCAGCATCTTATTTTTTGCCTCCACTGGCCATGGAGATGTTGAAAATAACAGCTGGCCAACATCTGTTTGCTTACAAGATCCACACAGGAGAAAAACTGTTTTCTAACTTTACCGTTTGTTTCATTTCTTTTTTTCTGGCACTTTGAGCTTTCTTCCTCAAATTTCTCTGCAAACATTGAGACTACCACTCACCTCATAGTTATAAGCGAGTAAACTATTTTCCAAAACTGAAAAAATAATAATCCAATTCACAGGCTTATTGTGTCATTTTAATTCCTGTGCATTGTTATTTTGTCACAATCTACTAGCTTTTTTACCCCACCATAAATTTTCAGGCATAGCCAAAGGCTGGAAAAAGGAGAATTTTGAACATGAGGCTGTGAAAAGCAATTGCAATAATCAAGGATTCTACATATCGTATAAAGACAATTAAGCAATGGGAGTTATGGCCTTGCTCACTTCAGGTTTTAAAACAGGGGTGAGATGGCTACCTATTAGATTCCTACACTGACCAGGGAATGGGTTTAAATGTAATGGTCTCTTCCAACTCATAAATTCTTTGATCTGCCTGGGTAGAGTTATGAAAAGTCTGACAAGCCTGTTAAAACTATCTTGAGCCAGCGAAACAAAATACCGTATTTTTCGGACTATAAGACGCACCGGTGTATAAGATGCACCAAGATTTCGAAGAGGTAAGTAAGAAAAAAAAGGTTTTTGTCCTCCCCGGCCCCCAGGAGCACTCTGCAGGCCTCCCAAACCCTCTGCGCGCCCCGTTTTTCGCAAAAACGGGCCCAGTTTTCGCAAAAATGGGACACGGGGGCGGGGCTTCGAGAGGCCAAAAATGGCTGTGTTCGGTGTATAAGACGCACCAACATTTCCACCCTCTTTTAGGGGGGAAAAGGGTGCGTCTTATACTCCGAAAAATACGGTAAACACAAAACATTGCCTTTTGGAGGTTAAACATTTTGCCTCTAAAGAGAAGTTGTGGGAAAGACTGGGCCTGAAGGTATCTGATATCCAGTTTCAGAACTGGTATCATTCTTGTGTATTCAGCTGCCAGATTTTTTTAATATTCTAGTTTAAAAAAAAAACCACCCACAAAAATGGCAGAGGAAGAAATGAATTCCAATTTTACCACAGCCAAATTTAATGTACTTTTGTCCTCCCACCCCTAACTTCCAGAAAGGGTAATTGAATAAACCAGAGTTCTACCGAGCAAACCTCACACCGACACACAAGCATAATATTTAAAGCTGTGTGCACCTACCACCGGCTCAGAGATAAGCCTTGATTTGGGGTCAATTGGCTCATTAGCTACGGGAATTATTGAACTGATATCCGAATCTCTTCTGCCACGAGACCTATGGAGACAGCCTTTTGCCTTATTGCAAGGATAAGAGTTTCTACAAATGCTCCAAGAGCTTCTAACCCCAATCAGCTTGCATGTTAAGTGGCGGAGAGTTCTGAGGGCACCGTCTTCCCTAAAGAATTGCTCCACTGAAATGGAATGAAGCTGCACAAAAGAAGCCTGCAGAAAGCATGGATAATTCTGCTCTTTCGAGCAGTTTTCCCTTGGAGCAATTCCAAACAGGCCGTTCTTCAAAAGCAGCTATAAACAATCCATTTCCCCCAAAGCAGCACTCTGGAGTAAGTGGGTTGTGGGCCGCAGCCTCAATCAAAGGTAAAACTAATGTAGGCATTTCTTAAGACTTCTGTTCTCTCGTGCTATCTTGCAAAGTTACAATAGGCAGATTGAAAAGGTCTGACCATCGCTCTCCTTTCTTCAAAAGAGCCCGGGTTGATATTCAAGAGTACCATGGTCCATGTGTGCCTGCAGAGAGTGGTTTTGTCCAGTGTGCTTCCCACTACATGATCTTCCTCCCTCTCTGAACAAATGGAAGAATTGTGTGTCCCCCAAACTGATGTCCATCTCTATCTGAAAACGCCTGTTAAGGAAAATGAACAGAACAGAAAAAGGATCCGCTTCACCAAGCCGATAGAGGGTTTTGCCAGCAATGGGGGCACGAAGCAATGCCCCCCCCTCTTTAAAAAAAATCACAACACAGCTTCATCTCCAAGAAGTGGTTTTGAGGAAAGTTGGTCTTTCAGACATTACTTGCGCTCGTCCCCCCCGGGCGAGCATCCCTTATTCAATAAGTTCCACGTAGTTGGCCGGAAACATCCCAAAGTGACCATCGGGCCCGTAACCTCGCCACCAGCCCTCGTCAATCATCTCAATGTTTGTGATAATGTTCTCAGGGTCGAAAGAGATCTCTGTGTCGTCAGCTAAAAGATGGGAAACAAAACACAATCTCCATGTTATTTTTTAAAAAGAATTTTAAAATATATACCGGTATATATTTTAAAGAAAGTAACTGGCCCAGTAGACTACAACAGGAGTCACCAACCCCTGGTCCATGGACCAGCACCGCGGTATGGCACCGCGGGGCACGCAAACAAGGGAAGCCCCATCCATGGGATGTAGGCAGCACACAATACCACGGCCTTTCCGGTCTGTGGAAAAATGTCTCTCCACAGAACTGGTCCCTGATGCCCAAAGATTGGGGGCTGCTGGACTGCAAGATCAGAATCACACTGACTTTGATCCTGATGATTTGAAGTTACGACAGTACTGAAAAAAGTGACTTATGACTGGCTCTCGTACTTACAACTGTCCCAGTTTCCCTGCAGTCATGTGATCAAAATTTGAGCACTTGGCAACTAGTATGTATTTATAATAATTGCAGTGTCCTGGAGTCATGTGACTGCCCTTTGTGACCTTCCCAGCAAGGTCAATGGGAGAAGATGGATTTATTTTAACAATGGCATGATTCGCTTAACAACTGTGGCAAAAGCTCATAAAATCAGGTGCAACTCACTTAACGACTGCATCGCTTAGTGATGGAAGTTCTGGTTCCAACTATGGTCATAAATTGAGGACTATGTGTAAACCATGGCAACTTTAAGATGTGTGGACTCCAACTCCCACAATGCAGTTCAAAGTTGCAGGGTTCCTAGAAGTGCCAAGGTCAAGAAATTCTTTTCTAACCTCAGCCTGTTTCAATTTTATTTAAATAACACCTGTAGTAATCTGGGTTGCCTTATGCCAAATTCAAGTACTTAAATCATTTAACCTCTTCTTTTCTAATGCTGCTTATTCTTTCACTGTGGATTATTAGTCCTCCTTCCTGGAGACTCACAATATCCTGTATTATCATTTCAGCCTTTAAATCTGAGCTGAGCAACCTTTTTTCTGAACTGAAGAATCGCATCAGGCTTTTGAGTGGCAGGCTCCACCAACAGCAGCAGCCTGCAGAGCCATGGTAAAAAATAAAGTAGGATTAAATACGAGGGAATGAAACATTTAATACATTCATTCTGCTGGCACGTTAAACGTTACCACTCAGCAGCAAAAATTGGCCAGGCTTTGAGAGTTGCACTCAATGCTTGTGCCTGAAAACACAACTTCTACCTATATACTTTGCATATTCAAGCAGCCCCAGAGTATATTCTAACTCTGTACAGGCAGAGCTTCAATTTTTTACTGCTTCTGCTAAGGGTGAGAAGAAAAAACCTTTTTATTTCAGTAAGCTTAATTTAAGCTCTAAAGTGTGGTTTTCTGACTTCCAAATTTCTGATCATGCTTTTTTTAAACATAAGGGGGGAAAAAAACCCCACCTGTTCCTAATATGAGGAACTTATGAAAGCAAAATGTATCAAACATACCAGCTTGATAATCATACAGAGCACGGGCACATATTCCTTTTCCTTCCGTGTTGAGGTTTTCTTGGTAGGCATCGCTATAATCATATTTAGCATCTTCAGGCTGTTCCCAAAACAAAGAAGAGTTAGTGAGACAAAGAATGATATATTGAATCAGAGGTCATCAATCTTTTGGCCACAATTCATTCACTAAAATATCTTTTCCCAACCTTGGCCTGCTCCCGATGTGTGGACCTCAACTCCCGGAATTGCCAAGAGGCAATAACTAAGGATGAGAATTTTGAGAGCTGAAAGCCACACGTTTGGAAGGTGACGTATCAGAGAAGTACTAACAAATCTCAATGCACGTTCCGATGTAAGTGTACAAAACCAGAAACATAAGAGGAATTTATAAAAATATAATTTATAGAATTTATAAGCCTATAAATTAAGCCTATTAAGCCTATAATTTATAGGCTTAATTTCTGAAAGGAATGATTTAAAAGAAGTTTATCATGGATTTTTGAAGGATTTTTTGGGTAAGATCTGCCAAGTCAGATGTCACTAGGTCACAGGACTTGATCTGCATCTTCTTCCAGGCAAAAATCCATGGAAGAAGTTTTGAACAGAACATAAGCATATCTATTTCATTACTGAAAGATGTAACCTTGCCTGGTAACGAAACATTCGGAAACCAACCCACAAGCTCGGAGAACGAACCTTCACCCTCACATTTCATTACTTTCCCCATGAATGTCATAGGAAGATAACAAACAGTACAGCAAAGGCAAGAACGTAAGGTGAGTTGGGCTGAGAGAGTTATATTTTTTACAAAACTTATATTGTTTTTATATTAATGTAGGTTTCCCCAATTACATTTACATAAGAAAGCATGCTGGAGAAATTAGGGAAATTGCAAATATAAAGTATTTTTCTTACCGATATTTTGATTAAAAAAACAGCCAAGGACATAACAATGTTATCTTGCTAATGCAGTCAAGAATCCAATTTGTATTGATCTTTTGCTAGCAGAGACTAACCTCAGGGGGCTCATCATAGATAACATGCTGGTTTGGGGGTTCCTCATACACCACCTCCTGTTCTACCTCTGGTTGGAACGTCGCAGCTCCTGCCTTGTGGTTCTCCTCCCTGACAGAATTACCTGAAAGAAGCGTTCTAAATTTCAATCCTCAATGTTGAGAAGTCAAGACTCATGTTCCAGGGTTTATTTCTTCCTTGATTTAATAGCTTGGACTATAGAAGGAATAGATCAGACATCCAGCCCTTGCTTATCAA
>QLTV01000558.1:772663-797428 GCA_003457575.1 Thermophis baileyi
AGAATGTGAAGGATGTGTGCTTGTGATTTATTTTTATAGATATAATGTACACTGAAGATGGCATTTAATTTCATTGTACAAGCTGCAATGACAATAAAGTAAACAACTTTTTTTCCCCAGGATGCCTCTGCTCAGTATCTCTCTTGCTCTCCTTTCAATACAGCAGGCAGCTTACTTGTCTTAGCGTGTCTCACTTTGATTTTTATCCTGCCTTTATTCTTTTTACAAGTAACTCAAGGCAGCCTACTTATCTATAACACACCTTCCTCCTCCTATTTTCCAAACAACAATCCCGTAAGGTGAATTGGGCTGAAGGAGAGTGACAGGCCCAAAGTCACCCAGCCCGTTTTCATGCCTAAGGCAGAACTAGAACTCAAGTCCCCTGTTTTCTGAGACAGCATCTTAACCACTACACCAACACATTAACCTTCTTACACACAGTGCAAACTCATGGCCTCTCATTTGTTTCCCCTTCCCGCAAGCTTTTCCGATGCAGCAAGAAAAAAGATTGCACCAATGGCCACACGGAGGAAACAGGACACACACACACACACACACACACCTGGCCACACGGAGGAAACAGGACACACACACCCACACACACATTACACAATACATGAAGAAACTGAACAGAGAGAGATCTTGTTGGGGCAACAACGGACTTCTCAAGCTTTTGAAGAAAAGAAAGATCACTGAGATGGATGAATGAAGCTGCACATTTCACATCTTCTCACCACCACAAAATAAGAAGTAAATCCAGGGAAGGGTTCCTTTTGACATAAGGGTGAAAAGAACAGCTCTGGTCTGTTCCACTGTTAACAGCTCTAGCTAATGGAGAATGAGACACAGATTTGGTTAAACAAAGGCTTGGTAAAGACCTTCTGAGAGCAGGACTGGGGAGAGTTTGGTCGTGAGAATGCACCCATGACCTGGGTGCATCCTTGTATTAAAAGAAATGCATGTACATGTGTGCAAGAGGTATAAAGAGTACAGTGAACCTGAAGCTGTCCCAAGCAAAAATTCTTCTTCAGTAAAATAACAGTAATGAAGCAAATAGCTTGGAAAATGTTGGACTGAGCAGCTTTCGTAGTCAAATTCAGCTTTCTCACGTTGGGAGAAAGCTGTACTATACCCCGGAGGGGGAAAAAATGACAAACAAGGTCTATATCTATGCCGCATGTAAAAAGTAACATAAAAATCTTCTATTTTTGTAAAACCTTTCTCTCTTGCAGGCTTTCGGGGGAGGGGATGAAACTTTCCAAGCATGAACTTGGACACAAAATGGCAGAATTTTAAACCCTCTGGGGAAATCATGGCTTGGTCAAGGGTACTTTCAGGAGAACACTCTGTCCTGTCAAAGCCCCTGCTCTGGAACACCTTTTCCTGCAAGATATGTCTCACCCCCCCTACCCTGAATGTGTTCAAACGAGCTCTGGAAACATGGCTTGTTCCCCAGGCCTTGGGTTAGAAGGGCTGGTGGACCTCATGAATGGTGGTCTTCTAATGGCTCCTTTTGGTCTGGCACTCGGCAATGGGGTTGTTTCTTTGAGTTGTATTATTTTAACTGTGTTAACTATATTGCACCGTTGATTTTTTACTGTATGCCACTCAAGAGTTGGGAGGCCTTATATGTTTTTAAAACAAGTAAATAAATCAAATAAACTTCAGGTGTATTTTGCAACTGGGATGCAGGGAAAAAAAGTCAAAACTGCCATTGACTATTAAAAAAACACCTCTTGCTGTTTAAAAAAAGGTGATGTAATCAAGGAACAGAAATCACATGCTCTCATATAATGCTTTTACCAAGTTCGGGAACAGGAAAAACTGGAGGTGTGTCGTGACCAGACGAACGAACAACAGGAGGAGGAGGAGGAACATCTTGCGTAGCAGGTTGGAGAGGGGATGCAGGACTCTCCACCTGGTTTCTCTCCTGAAGGAAAGGGCTCCGTAACTTGCCTAGGAAAGGAGCCAAGTCAGTCCAGAACACAAATGGCCCGTGTCTCTTATACAACCAGGAGTCCTTGGCTCAGCTGCCAAGTTCTATCCATTTTTTGTTCAGAAGTATAACAATGCTTACGACTTGTGCACAGAACTACAGGAAGTCCACAACTTAACAACCATTAGTTTAGTGCACGGGTGTCAAACTCGATTTCATTGAAGGCCGCATCAGGGTTGTCTTTGACCTCGTTGGGGGGGGGGGCGTGGCCAGCTGGACGTCACTCCTGTCGGGGGGGCCCTGGGGTGGCCTGAACACTCTGCCAGTTAAAACAGGCTCTGGAGCTCAGTTTTCGGCTGCCACGGCCTCCTGCAACCCTCTGCCAGTGAAAATGGAGCTCCATTTTTACTGGCAGAGGGTTGCAGGAGGTCGTGGCAGCCGAAAACGGAGCTCCGGAGCCCATTTTCGCTGGCAGAAGCACCGAGGGCCAGTCCTTCGCTGTTTCCTGGATGGCCCCGTGGGCCAGATCTAAGTACCCCAGATCTGGCCCCCGGGCCTCGAGTTTGACACTCCTGGTTTAGTGACTGTTCAAAGTTACAACGGTGCTGAAAAAAAATGACTTATGCCTGTTTTTCACACTTACAACCGTTGCAGCATCCCTATGGTCACATGATCAAAATTCGGACACTTGGCAACTGACTCATATTTATGATGGTTGCAGTGTCCTGGGGCCACGTGGTCATCTTTTGCAATCTTCTGACAAGCAAAACCAATAGGGAAGCCAGATTCACTTAAGAACTGGGTTACTTACTAAACAACTGCAGTGATTCATTTAACTGTGTCAAGAAAGGTCGTAAAATGAGGCAAAACTCACTTAACTGTCTCACTTAGCAATTGAGCAATGGGCTCAATTGTGGTTATAAGTCAAGGACTACCTGTACTTACGACCACAATTGAGGCCAAAATTTATTTTGTTCAGTGAAAAATTTGTCCCATTTTACAACTTTTCTTGCCACATTTGTTCAGTGAATCACTGCAGTTGTTAAATGAATCTTGATTCTCCACTGATTTTGTCAGAAGGTCGCAAAATGACTCCTGAACACCGCAACCGTCATAAATATGAGTCAGTTGTCAAGCATCTGAATGTAAATCATGTGACCATTGGGATGCTGCAACGGTCATAAGTGTGAAAAATGGTCATAAGTCACTATTTTCAGTGCTGTTGTAACTTCGGTCACTAAATGAACTGTTGTAAGCCGAGGACTACCTGTAATCAAACCATGCATCCAATGCATAAGTTCTTGAATTGCATTAGCCTGTATCAATCAAGTTCTAAAACCCCAATTATAGTGCAAGATTTTAAATTTTCACAATGCGGTTGGTGGAGAACAAGGAAAATGTTCCCAGCTGCCAAGGTCATCGTCTGAATTCTCATCCCTGGGGGAAGCAAGCAATTCCCCTTGCCCTGTGCCTTCCTCCTAGTCTAGGAGTGCTCCACAGAATACCTGGCTGGGAGCAGATGGTGGCTGCTGCCTCTGTAGACATGGACTTCTCCTTCTGTTTGAAGATCTCGCGAGGATTCACTGATCGCTGAGCTACTAGTGATGCGGCTTCCTAAAAAAACAACCAAAAGGACAACTGAATCCTGATGAAATACGAAAAGCCTGGAAAGGAAGAGGGAACAGCAAACACCACCAATGCCCAGCCTTAGCATGCAAGGAGAAAAGTGCTGCCTTTGGCTGCCTATCTATCTTACTAAATGTAAAAAAAAAATAAAAAATCTTACTAATAACCATCAAAATCCTTTCCTCAATCCAACGCTGTCAGATGTGTTGGGCGACACAGCAACAAATTGCACAATCCCTAGCTAGAACAGCCACTGACCATGCTGAATGAGGATTAAGAGAGGATTTGGGATAATCAATAAATCATTCAGCAGGAAAAGCTCAGGATGCAGGCATCCATCAAAAAGGTTTTATTTGTTGTATGTATACACACGAGGGCGGCGCAGTGGCTCAGCGGTTAAGACGCTGGGCTTATTGTTTGGAAAGCCAGCAGCGCAGGTTTGAGACCTGAGCGTCATGTGACAGTCCTCACCCCAGCTCCTGCCAACCTAGCAGTTCGAAAGCATGCAAATGCGAGTAGATAAATAAGTACCACTTTGGTGGGAAGATAACAGTGCTCCATGATGCTATGCTGGCAATGTGACCGCAGAAATGTCTTCAGACAGTCGTGACTCAACGGCCTTGAAACTGAGATGAGCACCACCCCCTATAGTCAGAAACGACTAGCAGAGTAAAATCTGCAGGGACTACCTTTTTAGGTATACACACCAGTGTGCAGAGTTGTTAAAAGGCTAGATTAGGAATGGGGAAACCCAAACTGGAGTAGTCCTCTCTTTAGGCACAGAAGCAACTGACGGACTTTGGATCAGTCTCTATCTCTGTCCTAAACTGGGAAGTTAAAAAATATCTACCTACCAGCCAACACAGGACTAGTATGGGAGATTACAGTGTATAACATTCAATGAAGGAGGCTTTCATCTTACAGTGGATTGATTGGGGATAGATGTGAAGTATTGCAGAAAAATAATAAACATCCACATCCTTTCACTAAAATTCAAGACCATGGTCCTCAGTTACTCCAAAGATAAAACAAGCACCCCAAAGGTGCTTTTTCAAGGGGCAAATGGACTTCTCATCTAAGAAGCTTCTTCGGTTCTGAACTCCAAGAAGCTTCTTTGGTTCTGAACGGAAAAAGCTTCTTGCATGAGAAGTGAAACGTCTTCAAGGAAAACCAAAGAAAGTCCAATTGCCTCTTGAAAAAGCACCTTTGGGACAAGCCAGACCAGGATTATTGAGAATCTCCATAGACATAAAGCAAGCATCCAACGGTCAATGGATACATTGCATATGGATACATACCTTTCTAGACACTGCAAAAGGCATGAAGGCTCTGGGTCAAAGTATCACTTGTTCATTATAAAAATGGAATAAATGGGATATCAAGGCTTGCCTGAAGATACCATATGAACTCCTTGTACGGTGCACTATCCTTTTGCATATTGCCTTCACTACATATGAGAGATACAGAGTTAAAGGATGAAGGAAGGTCCCTGTGGACAGCACTAATCTTCCACTATGGAAAAGATTCAGAAGGATCAAGAAGTTGCAAATAGCTAGTCAGGAGGAGGAAGACCCTCACAAACCAAGAGATGCAGAATGGAGTTAGTGAGAAGGTATTCTCAAGCAGTGCAAAGTCCAGAAGAAAGCAACCGTCTTGCTCAAATTAAACCCCCCCCAGTGAATTGTCCATGCCCCTATGGGAAACCCATTAGTAGAACAGGAAGGAGGACAGAGTCGAGTTACCAAGAATCCCACATGCAAATGGATGAATCTAAATCAAAATTCCATAAAAAGGTAAAGGAAATAGCCAAGGAAGTACCACCATCAATTGGGGAAAAGATCTATTCTCTGACATTGTGAAAAGAGAACAGGGTGGACAAGAATCCTTAGGGAAATTCAGCTCGAGAGACATATACTAGCAGAACCTTCTTCAACCAGTCACCTGTAGACTATTGGGTGGCCGGCAACCATGAAATTGAAGTGGTTGAAAAGCAGCTGAAATCAGATAAATTTCCCAGAATCCCTAGCATCTGTCACATATAGCCAGGAATCCTGGTAATTAGTCTCCCAAAATTTGGAAGACAGCTAGTTGGGGAGGTTTTAGCAATAAGGTCTGTACAGGTAATCCTCAATTATGACCACAACAGGGACCAGAACATTCATTGTTAAGCAGGGCAATCATTAAGTGAAACATCACATGAACACGCCTGATTTTATAATCTTTTTGCCACTGTCATTAAGTGAATTACCTGTGGTCATTAAGTGAGATGCCATGTGACCGCTTGTGACCTCTTGATGGCTTCCCCATTGACTTTGCTTGTCATGGCTGCAAGGTTAAGTGTGTGCCGGTGGCCAACACTCAGATTGTGATCATGAGGAAACTGCAACGGTTGTTAAATGCAAGGAATGGTGCCAAGTCATTTTTTTCAGTGCAATCCTAACTTTGAGCAGTCACTAAACAAATGGTTGTTAAGTGAGGACTACCTATGCAGGTAATCCTTGACTTAAAACAGTTCATTTAGTGACCAAAGTTACAACAGCACTGAAAAAAGTGACTTATGACTATTTTTCACAATTATGACCGTTGCAGCATCCCCTTGGTCACAGGATCAAAATTTGGATTCTTGGCAACTGACTCATATTTATGACCATTGTAGTGTCCTGGAGTCATGTGATCCCCTTTTGCAACCTTCTAACAAGCAAAGTAAATGGGGAATCCAGATTCATTTAACAACCATGTTATTAACTTAACAAATGCAATGATTCACTTAACAACTGTGGCAAGAAAAGTTGCAAAATGGGGCAAATTCACTTAACAAATTTTCACTTAGCAACATAAACTTTGGGCTCAAGTGTGGCTGTAACTCTAGGACTACCCGTACAACTGTTTAATTATAAACAGTTCTGTTATGTCTAAATCATTATACAAAGTCTTATGTTTTTCTGTTAACCACATACTATACCAAAAAGGATGGAATAATCTTACTTCCTGACAACTTCCTGGATTTTTCTACAGGGAGCAGAGGAAGCGAACTTGTTCCTTTCCCAACTTGCATACAGAAATCAAAACTGCTGGCAAAGGGATCACAAGTCCATTTCTAGGTCATTTTTCAACAAAAAGCAGGTAATAAAAATGTGGGCTGCTAATTATTGTGGGGTTATTTACAATGGCAAGAAGTGAGTGAGAAACGCAGTAACTCAGTTTGCAGCCATGATTTTAATCACATCTTGGACACAGAAATGGGGCAAGGCTTCAGTCACAAAAAAAAAAATTATTACCTTGCCTTTGTTTTCAGAAGCAGGCAAAAACTTAATTGAAAGAGATGACAAGCGAAGAGTATAGCCCGGGAAACGAGGATTACTTTTTTGTGACCATGATCCAAAATATTACAAAACAACCAATGACAACGTTCTTAAGAAAAAAAAATGCAAGATTCAGCAGAGAGCAGAAGAAAATGAACCACGAAAACAGTGAACAATCGCAATCAATATTTAGAATTATCATTAGAAGGGAGAGGTTTTCTTATCAGCAGAAAGATCAGTCCGGTACTTTCTTAGTTACTGGAAAACTATGTATGAGTAGAGATTGCCTTCAGATGTACCAAGATCAAAAAAGAAACAAGGATTGAAGGATTTATGTATCTATATAAGTATTCAGCCTTCCTATGGCAGGAAGCGGTGAAGCAGATACTTGAAGATCCTTCTGGGTTAAATTCTGGCTGGACTGTTCATACCTGCCAGCTACAAGAGTGTCCGTATGAAACATGCAATGCTCATAATGATGCATGCAGTGCATTGCATGCACAGAGAACGCAATGGGATTCTTGAGTTGCAGTTGTTATCCAGAAAGTCACCAGTCATCCCTGCTTTGATCTCATAGGCACCGAGAAATGATATGAAGAAGATAGAAGTGATACAGATAACACTGCATGCTAGCAGACTGTGAAGAATGAGGACGGGTTGGCAAGGAATTTTCTCCCGTGTACCTGAGCTTTCTCCACAGACTCACTCCTCCGTGGGAAACCTTTCTTGCTGCGAACTTCTTCTTGCTCCTTCTGTAACAAAAGATGACCCCTTACACTTATGGTGAGGTCAACCAGAGATGATGGCACCAAGGTGAGGGAAATAAAGACTCTTGGCTTTCACTGATGATGTTACCTAGTGGAATAATGATATGTCTGCAAGAAAACCACCAAGCTCAAAGAGCACCAAAGACTCCACAATTCAATTCTGAGCTACAAATATTCTCATCTCCTGAAATCTTGGCTTTGTTGAGGAATGTTAATGAACAGCTCTTCCTATGGACCACTGACTCAAGTCATTCAACCGATCAAGAAGAATAAGCAACTGGTGGCCAGAATTCCACTTCTACCTACTATATTTTAAATTTGGTGCAAATTATCAGCAGAAACAGCATTTATGTCTTCATGATGGCACTAAAAGATCTCAGAACTTGCCTAGGAATTCTTTGCTATCTTATGTCATCTTCATCAGCAAGAAAGCAATTCTATCTTCAGAAATCTCTTGTTAAAAACAGAGAGAAAAAATGTGACCATTTCCAACCTCACCCATTGTTGTTTTTCTTGTTCTCTTGAGTTGGTTTCCTGTTGTTGCTGGAATTTCCTGCAGATTTAAAAAAATCAAGAGCTGTGGTTAACAAAAATTATGCCATTCAGCTCTTAAATTTCTAAACTTAACTGTGTCCTTCATCGTACTTCTAATTTAATCTGATGGTCTATTCACACACACACAAAAATACATACAAGTTTGTACCCATCCCCATTACCAAAAAGGGAGGAACAGAACTAAATCTGTGATATCAGAACTATAATAGTGCAAGAACTTTATTGGAAGCAAACAGTTTTTTTTCCTGTTGCTGTGGAATATTTATAGAATTCTATTCCAAGAGATGTACCATCCAGAACAGCAGAGCCCTATATATAATATTTTTTTTACATAAATAAAGGGAGACTAGTATAGATCTATTTCAAGCTATTTAGCTCTCATCAGCTAGCCACACCCTTCTGGGATTAGAACCCGGGCCCCTTGCCTAACAAGGCAAGTGATTAAACCTCTGAGCCACAGGATTCTTCTCCCTATCTGCATGTTCCAGGGACAAGGATATATATATGTTTTTTTCTCTGTTAAATCACCTGGTATACCCAAATATGGGAGAAAACATACTGCTTCCTTTTTGCCTTTCGGCCCCTCCAGGGGCCATCCAGACAGTTAATTATAAACGACAGTCCGTTTCTATATGTTATATTTTTTATATATATATATATCTATATCTGTAGACTTTTAAGGCAGGGGAAGCCTTAATGTTTTGATTCCTGGCAAAACTGTTTGGAGCAGACCATGTAGTTTTCTTAGCAAGGTTTCTCAGAACTGGCTTGCCATTGCCTGCTTCCCAGGGCTAAGAGAAGTGACTGGCCCAAAGTCACCCACTTCTGGTTTCTAGCCTGATGCCTTGACCACTACACTAAACCGGCTCTCTTTGTCTGTAATATAGCATCCTAGAATTTATAAATATAGCCCAATATACAATAAACTGTCAAAATATTTCTCTATTTTTTATTGAAAGTTAACGCTAAAAGGAAGAGTTAACATCACTCAGCTGAACTATCTTGTTTTATTCTCAAGAATCTTCAACAAAGCAGAAATATGGGTTTAACTAAAGTTAACAAATTCCACACTCAGCTAGGAGTTCAGTTCCACACTTGTGGATTTAATTTAAATTTCACAACAACCCAATAATTCAGTGACTGACAATCAATGACCACAAGTGGCCCCAAACATATGGCTGATGGCTCTTGGAATTCATTCTATTGTTTCATAATGTTGTCTAAATCAACCTTTTAAAAAAAATCAACGGCCTGGATTATGTGATTGCAAAATACACATATACGAACACTGCAAATACAGATGTAAAAATTGCAAGCAGACATGTGAAAAGAGGGCTGAAGGTTTATGTCACAAGTGATCCTCCCCAACAATTCAGTCTTGTTGCACAGGTGGTCTCCGACTTCCAACTACAACTGAGCCAAACATTTCTGTTGCTAAGCAAGACAGTTGCTAAGTGAATTTTGCCCCATTTTACGACCTTTCTTGTTAAGTGGAATATTGCAGTTGTTAAGTTAGTAATATGGTTGTTAAGTGAATCTGGATTCCCCATTGACTTTGCTTGTTAGGAGGTCGCAAAAGGGGATCCCATGACCTCAGGACACAGCAAGGGTCATCAATAGAAGCTAGTGCCAATCATCTGAATGCTGATCACATGACCATGGGGACGCTGCAACGGTCGTGTGAAAAATGGCTGCAAGTCACTTTTTTTCAGTGCCCATGTAACCACACTTGAGCTCAACATTTCTGTTGTGAAGTGAGACATTTGTTAAGTGAGTCTTGCCCCATTTTATGACCTTGGTTGCCACATTTGTTAAGTGAATCCCTGCAGCTGATAAGTTAATAACCCGGTTGTTAAGTGAATCTGGCTTCCCCATTGACTTTGCTTGTCAGAAGGTCGCAAAATGGGATCACATGAGCCCAGGACACTGTGACTGTCATAAGTATGAACCAGTTGTCAGGCATCAGAATTTTGATCACGTGATCATGGGGAGGCTACAAAGGTCATAACTGTGAAAAATGGTCCTAAGTCACTTTTTTCAGTGCCACTGTAACTTCTAACAGTCACTAAATGAACTGATGTAAGCAGGGGTGAAATTCAAAAATTTTCCCTACCGGTTCTGTGGGCGTGGCTTGGTGGGCGTGGCAGGGGAAGGATACTGCAAAATCCCCATTCCCTCCCCACTCCTGGGGGAAGGATATTGCAAAATCCCCATTCCCTCCCCACTCCTGNTGGCTTGATGGGCGTGGCAGGGGAAGGATACTGCAAAATCTCCATTCCCACGCCACTCTGGGGCCAGCCAGAGGTGGTATTTGCCGGTTCTCCGAACTACTCAAAATTTCTGCTACCGGTTCTCCAGATCCTGTCAGAACCTGCTGAATTTCACCCCTGGATGTAAGTCGAGGACTACCTATATACCAAGGTCCAAAGGCAACTTTGCTTCTCTGGGATAAATATGAAATTTAAATTAAAAATTAAATTAAAAATTAAGACCATCAGGAAAACCAGTTCTACTTACCTCTGAGCATCAATCTCCTGGGCGCGCTCCTTATATTTTCGCTCCCGTAAAGATGCTTCTTTCAATTCCCGATCCCGACTCTCCTTTTCCAAATGTTGACGCGCTTCCTCCGCTTTCCTCTTTTCTTCTAGCCGGCGATTTTCCTCATCTTTCTGAAAGAACAAACCTATTTCAAAACGGGAACTTATGGAGAGAACTAGACATGGGAAGACACATAAATGACCCCACAAAAAAGGTGCCAGGGTTTGGACTACCATGCCAGCAATGGACAATCCTGAATAGGATTTGCACCTCACACGCCGGGTCTCTCTGTATAAATGGGGTCTAGCATCCTCCCCTCAGTGTGATTGCGGGGTGCCACGTCAAACTCTAGATCACATTGCGACCAGCCGTAAGCTGAGGGCATATAACCGGTTCACTATCTATTTTTTTAAAAAAAAATATAAACGATGCTGCGCTTCAATGGTTAGATGGCCTAGAGACGCTGGTATTTGAATGTAGATCTTTTAAACACTTACATTAAATTGTGTTTTATTAATCTAGGTGGAATGTTAATATATATAGCTAGTCCATGTATGATATGCCATATACTAAATAAATAAATGGAGAACTTGATACATCTATTGGAAGATTGGAAAACAGCTCATCATCATCCGTCCTATTAAAACGGACCTTTCAAACAGCTCTAAGACTTGAAATGTTTCTGCTCAAGACCAGCCTTCTGGGACTTGAAGTCCATAGATTGTAAAGTTGTCAAAGTTGCCCATCTCTGCTATAATGTGTGCACAATGCCACTTCCAGCCACTTAATTCACCTTTTAAAAATCCTGGCTTAATCCAATGTGAAAATCCACCAATTGTTTTCACTTACCTAAAACGTAGCCCTATAAATGTAAGGAGGTTGTAAATCTCCCACCAGCTAAGTCAAATCCCCAATTGATATTTCAGCAGCAACATGAAATGGATTGAGTGAAATACATACCTCTGCTTTGGCCCAAAAGTTATCTTTGCCGACCCTTTTAATCTCAGACATAGCATTTGTTTTCTGGTAAACGGAGCCCTATTGCAAAAAAGAATCACACTGCTTCAGAAATTCCTGGGCTTAACTGCACTTAATTATTAATAATTTATTTGTTAAAACATTTAACAAAGGAAATAAAACACAAAGCTCCATAAAAGACAACAAGACAAAAAGAAGCATGGGATCTAAAGATTAAAAAGCAGTATATTAAAAAGGGTTTAGTTAATATAAAATTTATATTTTTATATTTTAAAATTCATTATGTCATTGCTTAATTCAATGCACAGAACTAAATGCATTCATGTCCTAACTGCGGTTAATTATTAATTAAGGTGCCAACAAGTTATTAATAGACTTCACTTTTTGGAACCCTCAGACATTGAATTAGGTAAATGTTAACAACGTATTTCTTCTTCTCAACCCATTGAAGGCAGCGAGCATGGAGAGCATTAAGCCACTTCCGCAACCTTACTTCCCCTTGTGGATTAAGAACCTGAATTGCGCTTTCAATGGAAGTTTGGCAAGCCTATTATTTTCACTACCTATGATGCAATGGCAGAAAACCACTGGGGTTGATAAATTCAACCTGAGTGTGGACTCAGAAAACGACTGCCAGCGGAGGCGGCTGTGTTGGTGATTATTCCCAAAATGTCGGCCATGTCAGGCATGGCAATTTTTAAAGTATCTTTTTACCAGGAAACAATGTAATCAAGTATACAGTCTTCCTCTTTTTCCCAATAATCAGGCTGCAATGCTGCCCCCATTTTCATTTTCCTAAAATGCCAATGGGGACTTTGAGCAACTCAGGGGCACCCTGAAAAGAAAGATAACGTTAGAGGCTGGTGCACTTCAGCATTTCAGCGTCCCATTTATTGGTTAAAATAATCTAAAACAACAACTCCAACCAGTGGTTGGAGACCACTTGTATCCACAAAATTACTGTAGATGGTCCCTGAAGCAGGCAGCCAAAGAAAACAAGACATATTTTTTGAATGATCAGAATCCCCAAACTGCAAGATTACAGGTGTTCCAGCTCAAAATCCCACAAGATGTCATTCCCCCAAATCTGGATAATTTCCTAAAACCTCAACCAGGTTATAACATTAAAGTTGTTATGGTATTTCACCCTTGTTATGGCCTGTGATCCTCTGTGCCATGGAGTCTGGAGACCCTGAGGTGCTATTCTCTCATTTATGAGGTGGCCCACAAAAGCTTTTGATGACCTATCAAGACAAGGCTATACACTGCTGGTCTACAAAAATTGAAGTTGGATGGGGAAGAAGTCTAATAAATTCCAAAGAAGGTAAAAACGGGGATCATCGTGCCTAGCCCAAGCTTAGAAGATCTTACCACAGGGGCTTGTGGTCCTGCATCCTGGAACTTGCTCCCTTCTTTATGGAAGTTATAGTTTGCCCCTGAAGCTTTGGCCACCTTCTCCATAATGGTCTCTGGCTCCACATCTTCATCAGCCCGAGCATTTATTGTCACATGAGCACCCTGGAAGAAAGGAAGTGCATGATTTCCTGCTTGTGATTGCCTGATAATCATTGGGCACACTAGGCCCAAGCCAGACCCATTTTTTCCTTCATTAAGCAATAGGCAAACAAACTATGTCTTGATGTGATGTGCAAGTACAGCTAGTCCTGGCTTATGACCACAAAGGGGCCCCAAAAATTGATCACTAAGCGGTGTGGTCATTAAGTGAGGCATCATAGGACTGTATCTGATTTTACAACCTCACTGCAATTGTCGTAAATAAGTGAGAGTTGCCAAGCACCTGAATCATAACCACCTGACCTCAGGGACGTTGAGACAGTCGTAAATGCAGGAACCAGTCATAAGTCCCTTTTTTCAGCACTATCTCAACTTCAAACAGTCGCTAAACGAATGGAAGTTACGGTAAGTCAAGGACTATCTGTATAGCTTCATGGGTAGCTAACCAACATCCATCTATCTATCTGTGTGATGGAAACAGATTTGCCACCTGGAATCTTGTCCTGAGACAGAAATCTTATTTTGCAGAAATGTTGGGGAACTGCTGAGAAATGCAGGGGAGACATGCTGTACAGGTATAGTTTCAAGAGTAGTAATGTTTGGTGGATGAAACTTTTCTTCCAAGGATCCTATTTTAAACAAAAGGATAGCTTAGAGTCTACACTTACACAACTTTCTGCCCTCCATCCCAGGGTATCCAAAAAGCAAACTTTTAATTAGTTGTCTTAAAACTTTCTGTCTCTCAGGGTAATACAGATTGTCCTTGACTTAGAACAATTCATTTAGTGACTGTTCAAAGTTACAACGGCATTGAACAAAGCAACTTATGACCATTTTTCATATTTACGACTTTTGTAGTATCCCCATGATCATGTGATCAAAATTCAGATGCTTGGCAACTGGTTCATGTTTATGACCGTTGCTGTGTCCCAAGGTCGCATGATCCCCTTTTGCGACCTTCTGACAAGCAAAGTCAATGGGGAAGCCAGATTCACTTAACAACTGTGTTACTAACTTATGAACTTCAGTGATTCACTTAACAACTGTGGCAAGGAAGATCGTAAAATGGGGCAAAACTCACTTAACAAATATCTCACTTATTTATATCTCAAATATCTCAACAGAAATTTTGGGCTCAAGTGTGGTCGTAAGTCAAGGGCTACCTATATTATCAAAGGAGTGTGTGTGCGTGTGTGTGTACTTTCAGTGGGTTGTTTTTTTTACTCACAAAAAACCTGCAGAACTGTGTATATGGGAGGACACTCCACTGCAAAAGGATAGGAGAGAATAAAACTCAAATAATACCTTCAAAAAGTTGACCACTGAACTGACGTGGTTGGCGCAGGCTCCTTTTCTCATGTCATTAACGCCTTCACCAAACTGCCGAAAGAAAACACAGAGAGAATTTAAACCAGGAGAGTCATATCATCCTTCATACAAGTGGTGACAGAGAAGGAAATGCCATTCCTGAAGGATTGCCATTCCACAATTCTCGTAGTAAGAGTTTAATCAGTTAAGCACTTGTAAGACAAAGCCAAGTTCTGCTTTCTAAATTTAGGTTAGGAAAAATGGGAAGAAAACAGTATTCCAGATTCTTATAAAAAGATTGCAGTTTTTAAAAACAGAACATGAAAGATTATGAAAATGATACTCCCATGAACAAAATACTCCTTTTTCCCTCCCAGAACACACCAGTTTTGCTGCGTACTCTGTGTACATGTGTGCATTTCCAAAATGTACTGTTTGAACAGAACATGGTGTGTAATATTCCAAATATGACCTAGCCCTGAAAGAAAGTACTCCTTGTTCTATATTGCACACATTGTGAAATGCACAAATCACCCCTGGAACACTTTAACGCATATGTTTCTCAACTGTGACATCTTGAAGATTTGGGGGGGGGGGACTTCAACTCCCAGAATTCCCTAGCCAGCATGACTGGTGGGAGAATTCTGGGAGTTGAAGTCCCCACATCTTCAAATTGCCAAGATTGAGAAACATAACTTTCATTAATCCATTCCCATGAGCCGTGGGACGCAGTGGTTAGAATGCAGCATTTGCAGGCTAATTCTGCCAACTGCCAGGAGTTCGATCCTGATTGACTCAGCCGGATTGGAAACCGGAAGCGTCGCGGCGAGACCGGCTGGAAAAATAGCGGGCTCCGACAAGCTCCGTGAAAATCCAGCCGGACAAAGCGCTGTCGGGGGGGTCTTCGGACCGGAACCGTCCTGCAGAGACAGTGAAGAAGGAGAGGCGTCTCGGACGACCAAGAGGAACAGGCAAGTTCCTCGACAGGTCAGAGACAGCTCTTCGGACCGGCGGCAGCCATTTCAAAATGACCGCTCTGAAGGTGGGGCAACCGGACTAAGTTTTTGTGCAGGAGCGGTGTCTGAATGGAGTGTTGGAACTGGGTGAGTGATTGGCCAGCTCACAGGTAAAAGAAAATTTCGAATTTGGATATTAAAAGGTGTCCCGGAGCTGAAATTAGCGGCTAATTGGCAATCGGGAAATTTCATGGAGGGAGAAAGACAAAACGGAAGCTAAAACACCAAAGCACAAGAAGATTCTTATTTTTACAATTGAATTTGGAGAAATTTAAATATAAAAGAAAAGAAATAAAAGAAAAGAACTTGGGGAAAAACATTTTCTATGTGGATTTAAAGTATTTTAGACAGTTTTGATAAGCAGCTGATTTGAGAGTATCGTGGATTTGAGAGAGCCATCTGCTGGTGGAAAGAGAGCATTACAATACTTGGTGGAAGACAGAAGAGAAAGTGCAGCTGTGTAATTTGACCTTGACTACCGAAAGATAATCTGGGAACTGTGAGAGCTTTTAAGAGGAGTGTGTGTTTTTCTATATTGCTTGGTTTTGATTGTTTATGATTGTGGAAGACAATAAACCTTTGACTTGAAGTGGACTGGACTAATATTTTAATTGGACATTAGAATTTGAAAATTAAAAGAGACTATATTGACTTTAAATTTTAATTAAAGGTGATATAATATAAAAACTTTAAAACTTGTTAAATTGGTAACATGGAGTTGTGGATGTATGAGGAATTATTTGAGATGTTAAAAAATATGCGTGAAACTGTAAAAGGTAATAAAGAGTCAGAAATTTTGCTGGAATACACAGAGCAGGAAATAGAAGAGAAGGTGGTAAAAGAGAATATAAAGGAGGAACAAGAAAACAACACTGAAGAAAAAGGGACTGAAAGTAAAAAACAGTTTGATGATTTCACTGGGATTTACAGTGGCACAAAAAGAGTAGACAGAGGGGAACGTCCCACAAAAAAGAATCAACTAAAGGGTAAAGAGAGAAATAGTGGGAAGAGATCAGGAAAAATTTGGGGGAGAACCACTCAAACAATATACTCAAAAGAGAGAAAAAGAACTCATATAACATGTATAAAAACAAAAAGAAAAAGAAGAAGTTAAGGGAATGGGACAGAAGGAGAAAATTATTAAGAAGTGGAATTTTTGAGAGAAAGAAAATGCTTAAAGAGGGGAAGGTTAACGGAAAGGAGGAAGGAAAATAGGGTTTATATTAGTAGATTTAAGGAAATTGTATTGATAACATTAATTGTGAATAGTTAATCAAGTTAAAGGGTTTTTATGTTAGATTTGAATATGATGATGAATACTGTTTATAGCAAAACAGATCAGCAGAAAAAGTGGGATGGGAAATTTGAAATATTATTAATTGTGGATAGTCAATCAAGTTAAAGGGTTTCTATGCAAGATTTGAATATGATGATGTATATTGTTTATAGTAAAATAGAACAGCAGATGAAACGTGAAAGGGTAATTTGGTTTAATTCTAAAGACAATTTAAATTAAGAGATGAAGTTGAAATGTAGTGGGATAGGAAATGTGAGAAATATATTTAGTAATGGAGAAATAAGATAACTGATGCTATTGTAAGAGATGAGGAATTTAGGGCGATCAGTAATATTGCTTTAAGAAGAAAATAAGTTAAGATAATGAAATATGTAAACAGAATATTATGGCTGAAATTGAAAACAGAGATATGATGTAAAATGGATTATGTATATGAAAAGATATGTAAGAATGATCCGGACAACACTTTGTTCATAAAATGTTGTATGTTTGGAGGGGGGGGGGGGGAAAAAAAAAATTTGCAATAAAAATTGATTAAAAAAAAAAAAAAAAGGTTGACTCAGCCTTCCATCCTTCCAAGGTGGGTAAAATGAGGACTCAGAGTGTTGGGGGAAATGTGCTGACTCTGTAAACCGCTTAGAGAGGGCTGTAAAGCACAGTGAAACAGTATATAAGTCTAAGTGCTATTGCTATTGCTATTGCTATTCCAGGAGAAAACTAAAATGCCTTTGAGTTGGACATACTGGTTAATGACTGCAATAAAGGCTGGTTTGGTCTGATTCAACTCATATTGCGGAAGCCTTTCCCAACTTTTTGCTCTTTGGAAAGGTTGGTTTACAACTCCTCAAATTTCCAGGCAGCAGAGTTAATGGTTAGGAAGGAGGACAGTTGTCATTCCACACAACTAAAGTATACTCAATATATTGAGAAGCCTGTTCCAAAAGAGGCCTACTCATTTCAGCCTTCAACTAAACACCCACGTAGGTTTAACTTTGTTTGTCTTCATGTACTGAATCTCTTGCGGTATATAAGTCTAAGTGCTATTGCTATATGTGAACGTTTGTGTGACAATCTATTAATGATTCACATGCCACAGGCTTACAGATTTTGTCATTTAAGGAGATATCTAAATGTAAGTCACCTTTGCTACAGATAGTCCTTGACTTACGACCACAATTGAGTCTAAAACGTCTGTTGCTTAGCGAGAATTTTGCCCCATTTTACGGCTTTTCTTGCCACAGTTGTTAAGTGAATCACTGCAGTTGTTTAGTAAGTAACCCGGTTGTTAAGTGAATCTGGCTTCCCCATTGCTTGTCAGAAAGTTGCAAAAGGTGATCACATGACCCCGGGACACTGTAACCATCATAAATACGAGTCAGTTGCCAAGCATCTGAATTTTGTTCACCTGACCATGGGGATGCCACAATGATCATAAGTGTGAAAACCGGTCATAAGTCACTTTTTTTAGGGCTGTTGGAAGTTCAAATGGTCACTTAACAAACTGTTGTAAGTCAAGGACTGCCTTAAGTATTTCATTCTTAAGTATTGCCCCCTCCATTTATTTCCTTGGATTTTGATGCTATCTGTCTCCAAGGCGACTTTGGGGTTAATGATGCTGAACATTCCCCCTGCTGAGACTGATCCAGAGTTTGACAACTTCTGCCCTATCATTTTCCTTTTGGCCAGTTTATCAAATGTTTATTTTTTCCCAAACAGTCCAGTCCCGGATTTAGGGAAGCTTTAGAGCTTTTACTTGGCAGTGTGAAATGCATGTTTATCTTTTAAAAGATATTTAGGAATGTGTGCAATGAGTGCAAACATTAAAATACTTGATTTGATGCAGCTTTGCTGAGAGAATTATGTTCTGGGGAGGGGGGTTAAATGGCATAAACATTCCAGGCATTATGTTCAGTGCAGCCTAAATATAATTTGCTTCATCTTAAGTCCAACATTATGCTTACACTAAGCCATAATGCGATTTCCATGGTTTTGGCTTACCATGATATGTGAACCAAAGTACTGTTTATTAATCATGGCTTATATGTATTTCCAACCTGTTTTTATATCCTGAACGTTCAGACACTGTCAGTTTACCTTGAACTTTGTTTACTTTTTATATAGCAAGGCGGCCAACATTTTTTAGAAATGATTTCTAACTTTTATGATTGAATGGAATTACATTGTACATACCCAGTTAATGAGCACATATTTCGGCAAACCAGAGTTGGGGTCTTTCACTCGGCAGAATGCATACATTACTTTTCCACTATTGAGTTCTTCCACCATCTCCTCCAGACCACCATCTACGTATCATTATTTGAGAAGAGAAATGGGAACTCAAGTTAAAGCAAATTCACATTAAGAGTCACCTACAAACAATGTACAGAATATGCTGATCTAGAACCAGATACTTAAACACCAGTCAGCCAATATCTGAAGGAACAGATGCTCAATCTTGCTTACAGATAAAAACACTCTGGCCTGGTTCATATGTTATCCTAAGTGATACTACCCTAAAGGAAATCAACCCTGACTGTTCTTTGGAAGGACAGATCCTGAAGCTGAAGCTCAAATAACTTTGGCCACCTAATGAGAAGAGAGGACTTATTGGAAAAGACCCTGCTGTCGGGAAACATTGAAGGCAAAAGGAGAAGGTGACATCAAAGGATGAGATGGCTAGATAGCGCCATCCACGCAATGAACAGGAATTTGGGTAAACTCCGGGAGACACTGGAGGACAGCCAAGTCTGGCGTGCTGTGGTGCATGGGGTTGGGAAGAGCTGGACACTCTGAACTGATCCTATGTTACTTTGTTTAAAGTTACAAGTGCTGTTGTAACTTTAATGGTTGCTAAACCAATGGTTGTAAGTCGAGGACTACCTGTAGGCTAGATTGTTATAGAGGACAAATACTATCTGCCTTGAGTTTCCACTAGGCTAATAAACTGTGATTGTTAATATTGAAAGAATAAGCAGAGAATTGCAGAACTAACTGAAGGAAAACACAGCTCCTAGGCATGAACGGAACTAGTGAAGGAGGCTCAATATCCATCTAAAAATACTACTTGGTAGGCATAAGACAACATTTACTGTGCCAAAAATACTTTGGAAACCCATTAAGTAATAGAACTTCGTCATGATAGTTCTGAGATCAGGAAATTTGAAGATCCAGAATATATATATAAGGACACGTCCTTGAGAAGTTTCAGGCATCTACCGAGCCGCAATCTTAAAACAGCAGCCAGTGAATCACTTCCTCACCTGAAGTCACACTCCCTGCCAACACAGCCTCTTAATCTGTGATGTTCCTTCCATGACACCATCCTATTCTGCCTCCACGTTATAATTACCATTTCTCTTTTCTCTTCTTCTTTATTGTCATCATCTTATTATTCAGTCACCTATTTTAGTTCTCTCAAAAAGTAGCCATCCCAAATGTAAAACCACAAAAGGCAACCGTGGAGTTTTTATTCTTCTTCAGTGTTAAATTTTTTCCGCTGAAAAACCACCAAATACTGAGCTATGTCAGCTACTTCCCTTTTTTTTAAAAAAAATTGCTGAAGGAGTTTCTAGATGAGATACTCTTTGCAAGAGTTCTCCTTCCTTATTGCATTTTTACTAAAAATTTCCATAAAAAGGATCTTAGTACTATGTAGGTATAGGGTATAATTTCTGTCCTTGTGGCTTTATACAGCGTTTTCTTTAAAAAAAAAAAAAGGAGACTAAAAGGGATGTTGCTTAGCTGAGACGCTGGCTCAAAGGTAACCATTTTAAAAACTGAATTTGAGCTTCCTCCAAATTTGACCTTTGGCGATACAAAATGGTGTGTGTGTTCTGCAAATTAGAAGGCAATCAAGAAACTCCTAACTTGTAATCTTTCTACCTGTCACCATGAAACACCTGGAGGTTTGTTTAGCAAGTCATACCTGTTTTTCCCCCAGTTCAGACAATCCATCAAATCACTTTGAAGCCCTGATAGAGGTAGGCCTTGGCTTACGTCCGTAATGGAGCTTGCCCAGTATGATCATGTCTCATGTCAGTCATAAAATGGGTCATCCATGTTACCAGCCCAATTTTATTACTGTTTTTGCAGCAATTGTTATGCGAATGTAGGGTCGTTAAGTGAACCAATTGTTTGTTATGGGCTGGTTTTGCTAAACACAGGAAATAAATGCAGGTTTTCAACAAAAAATGACGTAAAGCATGGTCACATGAAGCGGTGATGTTGCAAATGTCCATAAATGCAGGCCGGAGGCCGAGCACCTGAAATGCGGTCATATGCACTGGGTGGGCAGCTTAGGAACTAGGTCGTAAGTATCTCCAGGAGATCCGGCGTAACTTCATATGGTTGCTAAGTGACTGGTCATAAGTGTACAATTCATGGCTTCTGATTCTAGTTTGGTAGCCAATTCAGACATAACTAACCTGTTACGCATCATTGTGTGAAATTTATGCCAAAGTGTAGACTCTACTTATGCCTATTGGCATAAATTGAGGAACAGAAAAAACAATCAGAAAAATGTAGGCTTTGCACATTTACAGATTTTCCCATTCCTTGTAATTATGGTGGCAAGAGTACAATGACTAATCAAAGGCGAGAATATATTTTTGTAAAGGCAACAGGCTACAGTCATTCCATCCACTAAAAATGTCTTAACGGCGGCATGCCAAAACAAGTATATTTAATAAGCAGTTCAAGTTGCTAAAACTGCCATTTTATATGCAGCTCTTTAATGTACAAACTGACATTCGTGCTAATTATCATTTTCCTTTGCAATTTTTTAAAAAAGATGTTTTAAAGTAAATTCCATAAAAAAAAATGTTCAGGTCACCTATGGTCTTCCACACAGATTTGTAGCATGTTTAAAGTATAACATATTGCTTCCTTTCCACTGGAAAACAGGAGTACATGCCTACTACATCTCCTACAATCCATTTCCTAGGACCGGTTGGGAGACTTCCCAGAATCCATATATATAAACAAGCAGAAATAAATGAATGTGTCTCAAGAGCTGAAGAAGCTTTTTGGATGAGAAGCGAAACGTCTTCAAAGAGTCCAGTTGCCTCTGGATGGGACAACCATGACCTGGATGACTGAGAATCTCCATAGACAAATGAATGTGTGACCATCACACCAAAGAACCAGGCTCTAGGGAAATGCTACAGATGTCCTGCAAAAACCATGGGACCGGTTGCATTTGGATCCAAAAGCCATAATCAAACAGTCTCTGCTTTAGAACCTAAGGACAGACAAAATCTAGAATACAGACTTCTTGAGAAACATTCAACCAAAAACCAGAAGCAAACTTTTCAGGCCACAGAAAAGTTTGCTTCTCTTAAAGCAGGGGTCTCTAACCTTGGCAACTTTAAGACTTGTGGACTTCAACTCCCAGAATTCCTCAGCCAGCAAAGCTGGCTGAGGTATTCTAGGAGTTGAAGTCCACAAGTCTTAAAGTTGTCAAGGTTGGAGACGCCTGTCTTAAAGAATGCTTTGCAAAATTCACTCACCTCCAGTCCCTGCCACTCTGAGGTCATTGCTGTTACCCTCGTATGTAAACAGAGCCCTGGAAACAACAAAGCAAAATGATTGTTATTTTTACTCACTGGAGACTGAGGATAACCTTTCAGATTCAGAATATTATTGACCTGATGCTTCAATGATTGGATTCTTACATCACACAAAACCTACCCTATTTCCCCCAAAATAAGACATCCCCTGATAATAAGCCCAATCGGGCTTTTGAGTGCATGGCAATAAGGCCAAGCAGTTATTTCAGGGTTCAAAAAAATATAAGACAGGGTCTTATTTTCGGGGAAACACGGTAGGTTTGATTGTGGTTCATTCAAACTGTTGTTTTTTCTCCAATTTTAAAAACTCTTTATTTTTCCCTCTTTTTATATGATTACGTGCTTCTATCTTTAAAACAATGACAAACAGGGGTATGTTTACAGTTTTACAGAGATTACCAGTTATTCTTAAAATGATTTAATACATTTAATTACCAATTTTACTACAGTTGTAAGCTCTATCCAGCCTCCTTCCATTGAATACAACTCCTAAATCTTCACTTATTGCTGGGTCTATCCTTTCTATATATAATTTTATTAAACATTTTAAAAGGGAAGATAATAACTAATGTAAGGTAAGGGGGGGGAAGAAATGAAAGAGAAAGCTAAAAGCAGAAGCAAGAAAGAAAGAAGGAAAAGGAAAATAGAAAGGAAAAAGATACAAAGAAGTGGCTTCCAATTTTTGCAGCAATTACTGTATAAGTGCAATTATAAATTTAAGTTTTTCTCTACAACACGTTTCTCTTCTTTTTACAATTTATCCTGTCTAATCATCAAAACTGTAAGTCATAAATTGTTTTTTGCAAAAGTCCATAAAGCGTTTCTAGCCAGCTATGCCAGCGTTTCCATTATCATAATGGCCTGCTCAATTGATCTTGTACCTCCACCAATCTATGCCACTCCTTAAAAGTGCAGTAATGCACCCTCCCCCTCCTTACACAAGGCGGCTGAGTTCACATAATAAACTGAACACAGGTTAACAGAATACAATTGTTATTCCTCCCACAATCCATGTAATGATTTAACAGGATGGCTGGTTTACCCAACGTGCAAGACAACCGGGTTGCTCACAGCCGACTAAATCTCAAATTGCTCAGTTCTATTTTAGCAAAAAGAGTGTTGGGTCTTATTGAGAACAGCTGAAAAGGGGCAACTTTGGGGCAAACTCCTGTCCAAGTGAGGTTCTGCTGGGATGCCAAGCCTGCCCGGAGTCATTTGCCAAACGTCACCTGCCACCACTCACCTGAGTTGCCCCATGCCCACCACCTCCACTCCTGCCCTCTGCCCAACCTTCCTGCCCCACCAACTTCTCCCGTTCTTGTTGCGCCACCACGGCTCGGCCTCTTCATTACCCCATCTCAGCTTTCTGGGGGGGGGGGAGGCACCCTTCTGGGCTGCAACCCCCAATTCTGACTCCCCCCCCCCATCATAGCCCATCCTCGGGGCCCATCCTGGCTTCCTGGACGCAGCAGCGCGCATCCCATTCCCCCACGGCGCGCGGGGCCCTCTTTCCCGGCCAATCCCCCCTCGTGCCGGGGGCTGCCGACACCCCGCTCTCCCTCCGGGGGTGCTGAAGACCTCGCGGCATCCCCGCTTCTCCCCCTTCCCCAGCCACCCCTTTCTCCCCCCCCCCAGGCCCGGCCACGAGAGCGCGCGTGGCTGCCCGGGGCCGAAGCTTGGGAGGAAAGGGGCGCGCGTCAGTTGCTCTCGCGGCCAGGTAAGGTTGGGTTCGTTCACAGGCGGCGGCGGAATGCGATAGAGCTAGTCCTCGACTTACAATTCATTTAGCGATCGTCCAAAGTTGCAACTGCGCTGAAAAAAAGTGACTTATGACCATTTTTCACCGGCCATTGCAGCGTACCTTTTGCAACCTTCTGACCAGCAAAGTCAACGGGGAAGCCAGATTCACTTAACAACCATGTTACTAATTTAACAATTATAGTGATTCACTTAACAACAGTGGGAAGAATGTACCACGGCGCGCGGGGCCCTCTTTCCCGGCCAATCCCCCCTCGTGCCGGGGGCCGCCGACCCCCCGCTCTCCCTCCGGGGGTGCTGAAGACCTCGCGGCATCCCCGCTTCTCCCCCTTCCCCAGCCACCCCTTTCCCCCCCCCCCCAAGCCCGCCGCCGGACCTTTCCAGGCGAGCCCTGCCTCGCCACCACAAGTTACGCCCGGAGCCAGCCCAGCAGCCCCTTCCCCGCCAGCGCAGCCCCTCACCAGTCCGTGGGGCTCCCGGAGGCCACGACCCGGCCGTAGGCCTCCTGCAGCGCCGGCCCATTCCGGCTCAGGTTGAGCGCCATGAAGCAGCCACACCACCGTCGCGCCCTCCTTTGCGCACCGCCGCGCAGTGGGGCAGGC
>QLTV01000558.1:805680-820882 GCA_003457575.1 Thermophis baileyi
TCGCTAATTCAAGCCCGGGTGTCTCGGAAGGCCTACCTGTGGAAGCCGAGAGCCAGCGATGTCCTCCCCTCGAACCGGTCCCTTCGGCCATGGAGGCCACACCCAGTAACTTCCAGGAGCTTCCATGCTCGGGCCCAGGAGCGACAGCAGACCTGTCCGCACAGGCCGCTGCCTCACCACCAACTGAATTGCGCAGGTCTAGTAGGGCTCCAACGCGCCCCGCCTACCTGCGTGATTACGTATGCTGGACAGCTCCATCCAGGAGGGGAGGGGTGTTATGTTCTAACTGTCTCAACTGTGTTGCATGGTTCCAACCAGGTCCAGCGTTTGAGCGGGAAAAAGCTCAAACGCTATTGGCTGGTCTGTCTGACAGCTCCCTATAAAAGGGCAAGCTGTCAGACTGCTCTTTGCTGGTTGCTTACACAAGAGCTGAAATAAAGAGCTGCTTTGGAAGTCTGTCTCCTGTCATCTCTACCCACTATCTAACAAAAAGTGAACCAACGCTATTGGCTGGTCTGCCTGACAGCTCCCTATAAAACGGCAAGCCGTCAGACTGATCTTTGCTGGTTGCCGATACAAGAGCTGAAATAAAGAGCGGCTTGGAAGTCTGTCTCCTGTCATCTCTACCCACTATCTAACAAAAAGTGAATCAAAAGAGCAACATGCAAACAAAAGCAAATAAAACACCCCCAGGAGCAAAACAAATTAAAGTTTAATTTGTGTGCATTGTTTAATGGACTGTTAAATTGGCTACGCCCTCCCAGCCGGTCCGCCCCCCCCAACAGTCTGAAGGACGGTGAATTGGCCCCGTTTAAAAAGTTTGAGGACCCCTGTCTTAAACGAAGAAAACGAGAAGATAATGTGAAGTACAGGAGTCAAATTGTGACTGGTCGCTTAGTGTCCATTTGAAGTTAAAACAGATCTCCCTGAGGACAGGATGCAGATTCAAAGTTCCAACAACTGACAACGTCCCCTCCCCCCCCGGTCATGTGATTCCACTCTGGGCACTTGGCAACTTGCCCACATTGATAACTGTTTGCAGCAGTGGTGGGTTTCAAAATTTTTTACTACCTGTTCTGTGGGCATGGCTTGGTGGGTGTGGCGTGGCTTGCTGGGCATGGCAGGGGAAGGATATTGCAAAATCCCCATTTCCTCCCGATCAGCTGGGACTCGGGAGGCAGAGAATAGATGGGGGCGGGGCCAGTCAGAGGTGGTATTTACCGGTTCTCCGAACTACTCCAAATTTCCGCTACCGGTTCTCCAGAACTGGTCAGAACCTGCTGAAACCCACCTCTGGTTTGCAGCATCCTGTGGTCATGTGACCACGCTTTACAATGTTTTTGCTGAAAACTGGCATTTCCTTCCGGTTTTCGGCAAAACCGGCCCACAGCCAACCATTAGTTCATTTAACGACCACAGCATTCGCTTAACAAGCACTGCAAAAAGTCATACAATCAGGTCAGTCATATGGATGACCCGATTTATGACCATCATGAGTTACAACCATGATGGGCAGTCTCCATTATGGTCGTCACTCGAGGACTACCTCTATTAGAAATGGGTCTGTGATACAAATTAAACTGGACCTTTTCTTACAGACCCTTCAGTACCTAGCTATCTCTAAATGACTGTATTTTGAGTAGTCCTCCGCTTTGAAAAAATCCTTGCATATTCATCTGGGGAACATGCATGGCAATGGTTGTTATTCCTAAGCAACAAATTCTCACAGTTCTCCAAGGCTAGCAAAGCCCCTGTAGGCTTCCTAATAGGTTGTCCAGCTCTGAGAATCCTCTCTGCAGAAAGGTAAATTCCCCTTTGAGAAATACCCACTAAGGAAAATATATCAACAGTATTTCTAGCCCCAGCGGCTCACTTGATTTAGAAATGCAATTAGTTGGTCTCTGGACAGAGTTCACAAAACAGGAGTCAAATCCAAAGCAACCAGTGGCTAGCATAAAAGAGCAAAGAGAGAGAGAGAAGACAGAAAAAAGATTGAGAATGTGAATTACAGTTTTCATTGCATTGGTATAAATATAATTGGTACGTGTTTATACTGATTGCAAGGGTCAAGTGCACAGACTTGGAAGACTAGATAGGAACTTTCAAATGTATGAAATGAGCAAGAAAGCAGGTCACATTTAGCATATATCACACTAAAACTATGTTTTGGTTAACTATGGTGTACTGAATAAATCACCATTGGCAGGGTTCATGAACAAGCCATATTACATCATATCTGATATGTGACTTTATTTTATTATGGAAGAATATCCATTAACAATGACTATCTGTAGCTCTCCAAGGATTCAGACTGGAATCTTTCCAAACCTTGCCTGAAGCTCTTAGCTGAAGATTGAACCTGGACTTTCTGTATGTCAAATATGTACTTTGCTCTAACACTTACCCTTTTCTGTTAATAATGGGAAAGAGGAACCTAAGAGATCCCTATCAGAGACTAGAGAATTGTTGCTGGTAATTGAGGCCAGCATTTGAATGGTACACTGAGGTATGTACTCCTTCAAAATAGGCATGACCAGATTCAAGGTGGAATCAGGAAAAAATAAAACCACTTTAATTTAAATCAAATTAAAATTGAATCAGCTGAACATAGTTATATTTATTCTCCTTGCTGTCAGGGTTCCAAATAGCATCTAAAACTAAATCAGAGTCCAATGCAAAGTATTGCTCAAAGTTCCAATTCATTAGTAGAGCCATGTTGGCACAGCTGTGAGAAACCTGAATCTGACGCTACGAGGGTTCCTCCACCCAATTGAAAGATCAAGCCCCTTGTCCCCACACCCACAAGTTTCAAGTTGCATTCCATCTGTTACATTACATATTGCAATACAGAGGCAGGTTTTAGAAGATTCCTTGGGAATTCCATCCAAGGACCTGGGATTATATTCTGGTTTTGTAATGTCCCAGGTTAAAAAAATGGACTTGGTAGTATTAGACCGCTTCCTAGGCATGCTGGAAAAGTTGTGGAAATAGGAACTTTAAAAAACAATCCTACTCTCAATTATTCTCAAAATTACATAATGTGGATCTTTCTCCAGCTATAGATGCCAGAGCCGAAAGAATCCTAGAGTTATATTTGTAAGAAACATTCTGAGAAGACAGGTTGCATTCTACACCCAACATCTTTGATTAGATCTTAGGACCTATGTCCAGAATGCAAAGCCCACCTGCAAAGGAGATGGCAAATTCAAGATTCTGTAATTCCATCAGTTCATTGAAACTATTCCTGGAAAGAATGGAAATATGGATGTAATTTTCAAGAACTCTTGAGATCCTTGCTTCTATCCCACCCACCCCCACTTCTTATCTGGGTAATTATAGACCTCCTGACCAACACAATGGCTGCCATACAAGGCGTCTTTTACACCCTGCTCACTTGAGATGCTAAGATGGTGTGATAGTGAGAGAGCCCATCTGGTCTGAAGTTTGCAAATGGCCAAGGTTTTTTTGGTTGTTGTTTGGGGAAAGTCTCCAGCTTCTCATAAATGGCAGACAAATTTGCTCCAAAGGCTATGTTAAAACACATTCTTCTAGCTGACAAAAGAGTTTTGAAAAGATTCACATTCCTAATGCTTTGCCTTCTTATAGGACTGGGGGACAATTAAACTCTCCCATAAGAGTGCTGGTGCTATTTGTCTCACCTGCATTTGTAAGAACAGTTGCTAATTTATATTACTTATGACGCATTAATCAGGCCTTCAAGGATACAATTCACATGTGCTAAGCCATGGTTTGCTTAACTGTGGGTTGCTTGTTTACATTAGGTCTTAAAAATAATTTACAAGCCACAATGGCTGGATTCATTCACGTTAAGCCAAAACCACAATAAAATTTATTTTCCCCTTCTCAGTTACCAGTCCATTTTTAGAACTCTCTTAGCTTTCCTGATAAGAACAAAGTACAAACAAGATATAGTTTATTATTCATTTTATTCTATAGACTCTTTCATATTTCAAATCAAGTCAGACTACTATTGTGACTACATGAATAGTTTCTTTCTGCTGCTCTATAAACTAAAAAATAAACACAGTTTTGTTCCAGAAAAGAATATGGATATTTTAAGAAATAAAGTAAACATCTGTAACCATGTATATGTCCAGCCCAGGGCATGATTTGCGTCTGCTTTCTGCTGCCTCATAATGTGGAATTCCTAAGAAGTTATTTGCAGGAAGGTTGACCCAAGGGGGGCCTTGAAATTCACCTAAAGTCAAGTCCTTGGAGCTATACCACACGTGACTATGGTGTGATATGGCTTCAGAAGGTGGACCATTATGTATCTCGGTTGTTGTCTGCACAACAAGCCAAGCTATGGTGGCTATGTTTGCACAACAGTCTGAACCACAAAGTAGCCAACCATACTTTAATTTAACATGCTATACGCAACCCAACCTAAATTATTATTTAATGGTTTAATCTATGTGCAAGATCAGAAAACGAGATCAATTGAACCAACTAGTAAATGTTGGTGGGCTCACAGCTCATCATCCCCATTATCAAAAACTGCCATATTACTATATAATTTACTGTGTACATTTTCTCCTTATTTCTTGCTCTGCCCTTAGGCATACTGTATACATTAGCTCATGTAGTTTATTCAAATAAGTGTCTTCTTTTGGTATCACATGTCCACCCTATTCTAGAAGGCATTATAGTTTTAGCAACTTTGCAACAGAAATCTATAAAAAGATGCCTCATGCTGGATTCACAGATCGTGTTATACCAAACAATGATTTGTTAGGTTTTGGCTTTGGCTTTATTAAAAGTGTAGCTTAGTACAATGTCTGAACGCAGCCTGTATGATGCGATATATGCTGGAGGTTGGCACCAGGGAAAGGAGAAGAGCAAGGTGTTAGTCATCTAGAGCGGTCTTTTGATAGAAAGGCAAGATCCAGATGGAAATAACAAGAACAAGAGAGCCTCATCAGTACATTATAACCCAGTTACTTTATTAAGGACTTACGTCTTTTGATTTGAGATACTTGTTAGCAATTCAATAGTTTCTTAATAGGTAGTGCTTCAAGAGCCTCATAGGCTATCAGACAGATCCTGCCAGCCATATTATTTGGGATGCCTTAAACAGATGCCTTGAGACCTTCGAAATGGAAGATATGCAATTTGCTACTGATTTCCTCATTAGGGCATGGTGGAAAACAGCGGCACATATTGAGTTCATTTTATATCCCTTTGTAATGAAATCTTTAGGATATTACAGGTTCCTACAACCTGATGCCCTCCAAATATTTTGAGCCAACAATTCCTGGAATTCTGAGAGCTGTAATCCCATCAGGGAATACCAGATAGGGAGAAACTGACATAACCAAAGGCTTTTTTGCAGTGGTGAAATCCAATTTTTTTTACTACCGGTTCTGTGGGCATGGCTTGGTGGGCGTGGTGTGGCTTGGTGGGCATGGCAGGGGAAGGATACTGCAAAATATTCCCTCCCCACTCCAGGGGAAGGATACTGCAAAATCCCCATTCCCTCCCCACTCCTGGGGGAAGGATATTGCAAAATCTCCATTCCCACCCCACTCTGGGGCCAGCCAGAGGTGGTATTTGCCAGTTCTCCGAACTACTCAAAATTTCCGCTACCGGTTCTCCGAACTACTCAAAATTTCCATTACCGGTTCTCCAGAACCTGTCAGAACCTGTTGGATTTCACCCCTGCTTTTTTGTAATCTGCCCATGTTATAGTCCATCGTGACTTAGATGATATATTTACCATAGTTTACTATTCTATTTACTATATAAAGCAAGGAAAATGTATAGTCCTACAAACGTTAAATGACTATTCTGATGATTCCTCATTAGTGGCCACTGACATGATAGATGAGCTTCAACAAATTCTGATGATGTCAAGTTAATCTACTTGACACATAGAGTCATTATGGGACTTACAGTGTTTGTGGCTTTGCATGTGGAATTAACCCAATCTTTATGTTTAAATAGATATTAAATAAATTGTTATTGCTTAGCATGATATATAAACCCAACTACTTGTGATTTACGCTACAACTATGGCCACCCACATTATTCTTAGTGCAGATTGTGAACCTACCTTGTGTTTGTATGCATGTACAGTATGTCACAGGAGTGAGTACATCCCCTCACATTTTGTAAATATTTAAGTATATCTTTTCATGTGACAACACTTAAGAAATGACACTTGGCTACAATGTAAAGTAGTAAGTATACATCTTGTATAACAGTGTAAATGTGCTGTCCCCTCAAAATAACGCAATACACAGCCATTAATGTCTAAACTGCTGGCAAAAAAGTGAGTACACCCCTAAGTGATAATGTCCAAATGGGGCCCAAGTAGCCGTTTTCCCTCCCTGGTGTCATGTGACTCATTAGTGGTACAAGGTCTCAGGTGTGAAGTGGGAGCAGGTGTGTTAAATTTGGTGTTATCACTCTCACTCTCTCATACTGGTCATATCTGAGGGCACGCGAGATGTTGCCCTATGTCAGCTCCAGCACGCATGCGTGTGCTGGCCAGCTGATTTTCGGCCTTGGGGAAGGCCATTTTCGCCCTCCGGAGGCTTCAGGAGGCTTTCCTGAAGTCTCTGGAGTACAAAAAGCGGCTCAACGGGAAAACCGGAAGTCCGTTTTTCCGAACTTCCAGTTTGCCCGTTGGGCCGTTTTTCGCACTCCGGAGGCTTCAGGGAAGCCTGAAGGTGAAAAACGGCCCAAGGAGGGGCGCATGCGCGGGGATGTGCACATGCGCAGTGTGGTGCGCGTAGGGGGTGTTGTGTGTTGGCGTGCACGTGCGCTAGCGATTCCCATTTTTGGCATGCAAGAAGAAAAAGGTTCGCCATCACTGGCCTAGGCTATAAGAAGATTGCCAAGACCCTGAAACTGAGCTGCAGCACGGTGGACAAGACCATACAGGGGTTTAACAGGACAGGTTCCACTCAGAATAGGCCTCACCATGGTCGACCAAAGAAGTTGCGTGCCCGTGCTATCAGCGTCATATCCAGTGGTTGGCTTTGGGAAATAAGACATATGAGTGCTGCCAGCATTGCTGCAGAGGTTGAAGGGGTGGGGGGTCAGCTTGTCAGTGCTCAGACCATACACCACATGCTGCATCAAATTGGTCTGCAGGGCTGTCGTCCCAGAAGGAAGCCTCTTCTAAAGATGATGCACAAGAAAGCCCGCAAACGGTTTGCTGCAGACAAGCAGACTAAAGACATGGATTTCTGGAACCATGTCCTGTGGTCCGATGAGACCAAGATAAACTTATTTGGTTCAGATGGTGTCAAGCGTGTGTGGCAGCAACCAGGTGAGGAGTACAAAGACAACTGTGTCTTGCTTACAGTCAAGCATAGTGGGAATGTCATGGTCTGGGGCTGCATGAGTGCTGCTGTCACTGGGGAGCTACAGTTCATTGAGGGAACCATGAATGTCAACATGTACTGTGACATACTGAAGCAGAGCATGATCCCCTCCCTTCGGAGACTGGGCCGCAGGGCAGTATTTCAACATGATAAGGACCTCAAACACACCTCAAAAACGACCACTGCCTTGCTAAAGAAGCTGAGGGTAAAGGTGATGGGGTGGCCAAGCATGTCTCCAGACCTAAACCCTATTGAGCATCTGTGAGGCATCCTGAAACGGAAGGTGGAGGTGTGCAAGGTCTCTAACATACACCAGCTCCATGACGTCATCATGAAGGAGTGGAAGAGGACTACAGTGGCAACCTGTGACGCTCTGGTGAACTCTATGCCCAAGAGGGTTAAGACAGTGCTGGAAAATAATGGTGGCCACACAAAATATTGACACTTTGGGCCCCATTTGGACATTATCACTTAGGGGTGTACTCACTTTTGTTGCCAGCAGTTTAGACATTAACGGCTGTGTGTTGCGTTATTTTGAGGGGACAGCACATTTACACTGTTATACAAGCTGTATACTCACTACTTTACATTGTAGCCAAGTGTCATTTCTTCAGTGTTGTCACATGAAAAAATATACTTAAATATTTACAAAATGTAAGGGGGTGTACTTACTTCTGTGACATACTGTAGCATTGAAAAGAAGGGTATAGGAATTCTGTTAAGAATTGTGCCTGAATAACTTTATTAACTATTAAATGTTTGAGCAATTGATATCAGATAATCCCTTTAGACTTGTCCAAAGACAATGTTATTTGAAATTGTGTTGAAATCATACTTGATCAATTTTTTTCTTGTTCATTTTAAAGATCACACAATTTTAGACGAATGAACAGAAGTATAAGAAGGCAAAAATAGTATTTGCAGGCAAACAATTTTCATTCATTGCTACCACTGGACTCTGCAGTCCTCTCTTAACAGGAATTGCTCCCTACCTTTCCTGATGACCTCATGCTAAAGTTCTTCATTAGTAGAAAAATATCTGTGACTCCAAACTGAATCATTACTGCCTGAAGAAGAGAAGAAAAGCACATTCAGTTGATCAATGGAGGAATCAAAGTATTTTAAAAGCATGGGAACAAGGCTCTAATATTCCTATTTTCCAGAAGAGGCCCAAGGTCAGATTTAATGAGTTCCATTAAGCCCCCAATTTGTCAATCAAGAATAGCTCCTGATATTCACTCCCAACAACGCACACTTTTATTGTTTCTTCCTTTCATGGATTCAGCTTTTGGAGATGAAAAAACGGGGAGACAAAAAGGTGCTAAAATGTTCTTCTCTCCCGAGTTCCTAAATTAGAAAAACAAAAACAGTTTGTGGTCTGATATGAAACAGCTTCTTTTTTAGCTAGTCAGATACATTGGGAGTGGGATTCTGAGGCTGTTTTCGCTGAGGAATTCTTCCAGGCCCAAAAGAGACTCCCATGTCTGTCACAATAGTGGTATTATTAGACTTATAAACCTTGCTCTGTAGAGTTAGGATTTAGCATTCTTGTCTGCATCATTCTCCTGAGATCAAGGACAGTGTGGGATTCAGCGCTTGTTGGAACGAGAACACATAAAATTCCTTAGCAGCAGGAATGGACTCTCTTCCCATATGAACTCTATCAAGCAACAGGAATTGACTCTTTTTTCCACATGAAGTTTATCAAGTAGGAAGGCTACATGTTCTGCTTTACAAAGGACAGTCCTTCTATTTCAAGACATCAGTCAAGGTTCCGACTGACGAACCCAACCAAACCAGACAGATTAACAGATTAACAGAGTTGGAAGGGATCTTGTAGGTCATCTAGTCCAACCCCCCACCCACGCAGGAGACCCTAGGGAGAGCCTTTCGGTTTCTGGGGGTATTTCTTGTGAAACTTCTTTATCAATCTGTTTGCCTTCATATTCTGCACTTTTACCCATCTAGCTTCTGACATTAGGTATCCCTTCCACTGGACTAGGTACTGGAGTTTCCCCTTGTACAGTCTAGAATCCAGGACCCTCTTAACCTTGTAGTGTTTCTCCCCCTCCACTACAATTGGACCTGGAGCTATCCTTGCTACTGGCCTTAGCTCTGACCTGGCTTAAGCAGACTAAAGTGAAACATCGGATGCACTTTCCCTAGTAGACGTGGCAGTTTTAATTCTACTGTGACTGGATTTATAATTTTCACGATGGGGAAAGGCCCTATAAACTTTGGACCCAGCTTTCGGCAGGGCAACTTTAATTTCAGATACTTTGTAGACATATACACTTTCTCTCCTATGTGAAATGTTTTCTGAGGTGCTCGCCTCTCGTCTGCCTGTATTTTCTGAGTCTCTGTCGCTTTCGCCAGTGCTTGCTTTACATCCCCCCATGTGTTTTGCAAAGAACCCACCCACTCCGTTAAGCTTACTGAGGAGTGGGGTTCCAGAGGGTATTCTGGCATGGGGACAAACTCCACCCCCATGGCTATTTTGAACAGGGTAAGCCCTGTGCTGCTATGTACTGCATTGTTGTATGCAACTTCAGCAAATGGCAGGAGGTCTGCCCAATTAGACTGCTGATAGTTGACATAACACCTTAAGTATTGTCCTATCATTGCATTTGCTCGTTCTGCGGCCCCATTTGTATTTGGATGAAACGTGGAACTAAGCCCTTGGGAGGATCCTATCAACTTTACGAACTCTCTCCAAAACGTAGCTGTGAATTGGACCTCCCGATCCAAGATGATTCTTTTCGGTACTCCATGCAGTTGGTAGATATGCTGAAGGAACATCTAGGCCAGTCTCTGGGCAGACAGTAGGCTCGAGCAGGCTACGAAATGGGCTTGTTTGGAGAAGAGGTCTATCACTGTCCAAATTACGGTGCTTCTCCACTCTCTGCGAGTTCAACTATAAAGTCCATCGCTATCTCCTCCCAGGGCCTGGTCGGCTCTGTTACTTGTAACAGTCCTGGACTCTTCCCTGGTCTCTTTTTCATTGCCGCACACACTGCGCAACTTTATACATAGCTTTTTATGTCCTTTTTCATTCCTGGCCACCAAAATTGTCTTTTCACTAAATGTAGTGTTTTTTAAAACCTGAAGTGGCCAGCTTGCTTGGTGTCGTGACTTTGCTGCAGGACTTTGCAGGGCACTAGGGACATACAATCTGTCCCCCTTCCACACCAGTCCTTCTCTTGAGGTCAGTTCCCGCCCCCCGAACCATGGTCGGATTGCAACTCCCTTTTCAGTTGCTGGGTCAGCTCGCCACTGGGGTCTGATATTCTCTTTTTAGCTTGCTGCTTCGTGGTCACCTGGGCTGCTCACTGTTTGGGGGGGGGATGATAGCATTTACCACTTCTTCTTGGTTGCTTTTGTACTGCGGAATGTGGGACAGGGCATTGGCTAAAAAGTTCTTCCCCGCTGGAATATACAGTACTTCAGCTTGAAGTTGAACCAATTGAAGTATTGTGCCCACCGGACTTGTTTTGGTGAAAGCTTTTGGGGGGTTCTCAGCACCTCCAAGTTTTTATAGTCAGTCCACACTTCGAAAGGCACTTTACTCCTATGGAGGAATTGGCGCCAAGTTAGTAGGGACCACCTCATGGTGAAAGCTTCTTTCTTCCACACCACCCAGCCTCTTTCGATCTCGGTGAGTTTTCATGATGGTAAGAACATGGTTGCAGTTTGTCCACTCTGTTTTTCTGGAGGAGCACTGCTCCCACCGCTACATCACTGGCATCAGCCTGGATGAGGAAGGGTTCATCGGGGTTAGGGTGTTTTAGGACCAGCTCCTCTGCGAACTGTCTCTTCAATTACTTGAAAGCCCCCTGGCACTCCATCGTCCAGTTTAATGGCTGACTTACTTGAGATTTTTCTCCCCCTCCTCCCGTTTTTAACAATTCGGTGATCGGCAAGGCGATTTTCGTGAAGAAGGGGATAAATTGCCTGTAAAAGTTTACGAAGCCCAGAAAGCTCTGCAATTGCTTGCGAGTTCGAGGGGCTTGCCATTCTAATATGGCTCTTACTTTCCTAGGTCCATCTCTATCCCATCGCACGATACTCAGTAGCCCAGATAGTCTAGATGAGCCTTGTGAAATTCACATTTGGATAGTTTGGTGTACAGGTTTGCCTCCAAGGGTTTCTTGAGGACCTGGCGCACCAATTAATGTGCTCCTCCATCGTCCCTGTGTAAATGAGGATGTCACCAGGTACACTAGGACCCCTTTGTACAGGTGGTCATGCAGCACCTTGTTAATTAACTGCATGGAGACAGCTGGGGCCCCTTAGCGTCCAAACAGCATCACTTTGAACTGAAAGCTTCCTAAGGGGCAGTTGAAGGCTGTTTTTCATTTGTTGCTCTCTTTGATCCTCACTCTGTAATACGCTTCCCTCAAGTCTAATTTTGTGAAGATCTTACCCTTGGCCAGTTGGCCCAACATGTCCTTCATGAGGGGGAGGGGGGGTACATGTTTTCTACACATACTCTGTTTATCCCCCCAACATCCACGCACAGCCTCATTGACCCATCTTTCTTCTCCTTAAACAGCACCGGGGCTACCACATGGGATTTGGCCAGTTGAATAAAGCCCCAGGCTAGTTTTTTGTCAATGTAACTCCTCAGTTCCTCCATCTCCTTTGGGGTCATAGAGTACATCTTTGGTTTGGGGAGCTTTGCTCCCGGCAGGATTTTTATAGCACAGTCAGAAGGACGATGGGGAGGTAGGATGTCACATCCCTTCTCGGTGAACACCTCCCCCAAGACCCTGTACACTTTAGGAAAGAGCGGAGTCCCTGGAGGCTGTTCTGAGGTGGCCTTCAAGCGTTCAGCCTCCTCCCCCTTAACTCTCTGCTGTTCTGCCTCTCCTCCAAAGCTTCTTATTGAAGGGGGGAGCCTCTTCCCCAGCTTCAGCTTTCTCTCTCCTTTCTGCCACCATATGGTATGCCCCCACATATCTAACCTAGGTTTGCTAGGGTATTACCGCCTCCATCATCTTCGGTGCTATCACTAATCAGATGGTTTCTTGATGCTGCCCTATCTCTAACCGCATGGGCTCTGTCAGGTGCGTCGCTGGGAGCCCCCTATTAGTGAGCCATCCACTTGCTCGAACTTCATGGATTGGGGCAGTTTTCTCTGTCGTATTCAGCACTGTCGGCATGCTCATCAAACACCGGGTGCAGCCAAAGTCTACGAGTACCTCCATTTCTCCCTGGGCTCCCAATTTGGGTGCTACAATCTTCACCGGGATTGAAAAGGGGCAGATGGCTCCACTTATCATTGGGTCATTCTCCCCTTTGACCTTGATCTCGTAGGGGATCGGTTGCTGGTCCTCCTTGGTGGAGTTCCCTCTCTCTCTTCTAGGGGAGACCTCTACGACCTGGCATGCCACACTCAATTTCTCTCACCCCTTCAGGCTACGGCTTTTTTGGCTTGGCGGGAGCGGAAGCCCTCGTCGCTGGTCAGGGAGCAGGTGCCAGTCATTCAGCTGGCCTATGGCCCTGCTGGCCACACTGAAAGCACAAGATGGCCTCGTGGGCAGGGGCAGCTGGGGGGGGGCAGCGGCCAGTGGCGCTCTTAACTCTTCGGTTTTGGCTCGGGGGGTACCATGCTTCTTATATTCTCTCATGTTGAGATCTATCACCGTCACCATCCGGTACCAGTTGCGGATCCAGACGGGTATTCCCCGGGACAGGCAGGTGTGGAATAGCTCTCGATTCAAGCCATCTCTGAAGTGGTAGACCAGTAGCTGCTCTGGTCAGTGCCTCAACTTGCCTATGACTTTCCAAAACTCCCGGATGTATTCCGCCACCAATCAGCTCCCTTGTCTAAGGGAGTATCTCTGACTCTGAGTCGTATCTCCAACTCCGCTTTCCAGACTTGGGTCTCATCTTCAAACCTGGCCCTAAACTCCACTAGGAAGTCATCGATGTTCCCCAACTGTGGTGCTCCTTCGTCGTGGAGGCCTGTTACCCATTCCGCCACTTCCCCTTCGAGGTTGGCAGTCATTATTATTATTATTATTATTATTAATTAAATTTATTAAATTTGTATGCCGCCCAACTCCCCTCGTCAGGGTAGGCGGGGTGTAGCGGCCCAGGTGGGCCCACACCTAGTTCAGGAAGAAGGACAGTTTCTCTGGGCTTCTGTTGAACATGGCCTTTATCGGTGGAGGGTCTGCAGGTGGAGGCCCCCAGTGTCCAGGGAACTAGCCAGGCCCAGGATAGTATGGCCACGGCAGGCACCTGGCCATCCCGGTGGGGGCAGCGGTCGGCCAACAGCATCTACAGGTGGGCTCGCAGCCCAGTGATGCCTCACAGGGCTCTGCCTCAGGGTAGGGCTAGCTGAAGCGGTGGCTCTCTGCGGGGAGCTGGTCGCTTCTGTTGCAGCAGTTGGCCTTGGGCTCCAACTGGCCAGAGGTGACAGGATCGGTTGGATTCTGGCTTTGGCCAACAGCTCTATTCTCCATATCGGTTCCACTCCGCACACATCCAAGTGAAGGAACCTCTCTCTCAGCTGCTCCACTGATGGGCTGGAGCTGGCAATCAGATATCTCTGCTCTGCGTGATCATCCCACTCCTCCGTCCTGTTCGCCCTCCACCGTGGCGCCTAGGCAAACGAAGTCCGAGGGGAAGTCAAGGGACTCAGCTTCAGCTACTTTCAGTGTTCTCCTTTGCCAGACATCCTCCTTCACCTGTTAGAAGTCCCCTGTCACTATGGTTTCTTCCTGCACCACTTGTCGCTCAGTCATCTCTGGTCAAGCTTTTGGTCGGGCCACCACTGCCTGGGCTCCGAAATCTGCTTGTGTTGCTCCCTGCACCTCCTTCATTGGACCAGTGCCGGGCTTTGCCACAGGCTCTCCCTTGCGTTCCATTTCAACAATCTTCCCTGAGTCTTTTCCGTCCACCTGAAGGTGACCGGGTTGGCGGCCGGGGCTCAGGACCTTGGAGGGATTGCTAGCTAATTGAAGTCTGAGAAGTGAGAGTTGGTTTAATGTCAAGGTTCCGACTGACAAACCCAACCAAGCCAGCACTCGGAGACAATTAGATCTCTTTAAGAACTGTTTTATTGAGTACATCATTTTGGCACACATGAAAGCAAAACCAACTCTAAATAATTCCTGCGGTTATATTCCCCTCCCTCCTTGTCACAGGTCACATTTTCCAATTAGGTGTTCTGGGATCTCCTGGGTAACTTCTTCCAGTCTCTGGCCAGCATTGTTTGGGATGATCTTGGTTCCCACAGGACAATCTGTTGTTATTGTCTGGTGTGACATTCCAAGCCTCTTTCCCCCCACCCCCACCCCCACCCCCAACTGTGTGGCAAGCTGAGAAACATAAAGATGGCTGCGGCAGCAATGGTCCATTTCGAAGACTCTTCATACTTTACATAAATGACCGTTGTGATCACATTATAAGCAACTGCGTTCTCTTCGCCGACGATGTCAAACTATTTAACACCACAGACAATGCTACTACCCTTCAGAAAGACCTTGACTATGTATCAGAATGGTCAAACAAGTGGCAACTTCAAATCTCAATCAACAAATGCTCTGTCTTACACATTGGCAAAAAGAATCAGAACACAAAATACAAGCTTGAAGGACACGACCTTGTAGACGACCCTCATTCTGTCAAGGATCTTGGAGTACTCATATCTAATGATCTAAGTGCCAAAGCCCACTGTAACAACATTGCCAAAAAGGCACTAAGAGTAGTCAACTTCATCCTGCGTGGCTTCTTCTCTGGCAACCTTACCCTGCTAACTAGAGCATACAAAACGTTCGTTAGACCAATTCTTGAATACACCTCTCCTGTCTGGAACCCGCACTGCATATCGGACATTAATA
>QLTV01000558.1:820956-833009 GCA_003457575.1 Thermophis baileyi
TCCAAACTCGACTGCAGAAAATATGACTTCATCACCAGAGTGATCAATGTCTGGAATTTACTTTCTGATTCTGTGGTTTCTTCCTCAAACCCAAAAAACTTTAACCTTAGACTGTCTACTGTCGACCTCACCCCATTCCTAAGAGGTCTGTAAGGGGCGTGCATAAGCGCACTAGCGTGCCTACCGTCCCTGTCCTACTGTCCTATTGTCCTCATCTATCTGTATTCACTTTGATTATGTTTATGTTTATACCTATACCTGCTATCTTGTACATGTTTGACAAACAAACAAACAAATAAATAAATAAATAAATAAATAAAGTTGAGATCATCCTGTTTGAAGGATGTGGAGCCTAAATCAGGTTCAAACTTAAATAACCTTAAGGAGGACAGCTAAATTTGGTGTTGGAGAAAACGCCTGAGAATTCGATGGATGGCTGTCCAGGAAAATAAGCAAATGGATCACTATACAAATGAACTGATTGTCATTCAACGCACCAATGACCAAACTCAACTTATCCTATTTTGGACACATTATGCAATGACCTAGCTCTCTGGAGAAGGACCTAATGCTGGGAAAGGTGGAAGGAAAGAGAAGAAGAGGACAACCAACATCAAGGTGAATGGATGCAGTAGTGATGGGTGCACTGCTGGAAGGCCTGAAGGGCCAGGTTAGGGACAAGTTGTTATGAAGAAAAACCTAACTATTTGGGGGGCGGGGAGTTCCCAACCAAGTACAGGTAGTCCTCAAGTTACGACCACAATTGAGCCCAAAATTTATGTTGCTAATTGAAACATTTGTTAAGTGAGTTTTGCCCCATTTTACAACTTTTCTTGCCACAGTTGTTAAGTGAATCACTGCATTTGTTAAGTTAGTAACATGGTTATTAAGTGAATCTGGCTTCCCCATTGACTTTGCTTGTCAGAAGGTCGCAAAAGGGGATCACATAACTCCAGGACATTGCAACCATCATAAATATGAACCAGTTGCCAAGCATCTGAATTTTGATCATGTGACCATGGAATGCTGCAATGGTCGTAAGTGTGAAAAACAGTCTTGTCACTTTTTTAGTGCCATTTTAACTTTGAACGGTCACTAAATGAACTGTTATAAATTGAGGACTACCTATACGTATGTTTTGATATAATGGTTTGGGTTGAAATCTGTTATGTGGAGGACTGCCAGGTTGCCCAGTGTTCATCAGACTGGGCCCAAATCATGAGCACTGTAAATAGAACACAAAAATCATTGTACCGCAGAATTTTGTCTCAATCATTTAAGGGTGAAAGTGCAGGGGGGGCATGAGGGGAGAATTAGCTTAATCCCAAATCAACGTAATCAGACTGGAACTAAAAATAACCATTATGGAATTAATTGAGTCATTTAACTGAATTTCCTTTCCCCCCAAAATATGCTATCCCATGACCTGGGTAAGCAGTTAAATGTGTTCTGTGAGTTTGGTTTCTCCTCTTTATATATATATGTTAAGAGAGGACTGCAGAGTCCAGTGGTAGCAATGAATGAAAATTGTTTGCCTGCAAATACTATTTTTCCCTTCTTATACTTTTGTTCATTCGTCTAAAATTGTGTGATCTTTAAAATGAACAAGAAAAAAATTGATCAAGTATGATTTCAACATAATTTCAAATAACATTGTCTTTGGACAAGTCTAAAGGGATTATCTGATATCAATTGCTCAAACATTTTATAGTTAATAAAGTTATTCAGGCACAATTCTTAACAGAATTCCTATACCCTTTTTTTCAATGCTACAGTATGTCACAGAAGTGAGTACACCCCCTTACATTTTGTAAATATTTAAGTATATTTTTTCATGTGACAACACTGAAGAAATGACACTTGGCTACAATGTAAAGTAGTGAGTATACAGCTTGTATAACAGTGTAAATGTGCTGTCCCCTCAAAATAACGCAACACACAACCATTAATGTCTAAACTGCTGGCAACAAAAGTGAGTACACCCCTAAGTGATAATGTCCAAATGGGTTCCAAAGTGTCAATGTTTTGTGTGGCCACCATTATTTTCCAGCACTGTCTTAACCCTCTTGGGCATACAGTTCACCAGAGCTTCACAGCTTGCCACTGGAGTCCTCTTCCACTCCTCCATGACGACATCACGGAGTTGGTGTATGTTAGAGACCTTGCGCACCTCCACCTTCCGTTTCAGGATGCCCCACATATGCTCAATAGGGTTTAGGTCTGGAGACATGCTTGGCCACCCCACCCTCAGCTTCTTTAGAAAGGCAGTGGTTGTTTTGGAGGTGTATTTGGAGTTGTTATTATGTTGAAATACTGCCCTGCGACCCAGTCTCCGAAGGGAGGGGATCATGTTTTGCTTCAGTATGTCACAGTACATGTTGGCATTCATGGTTCCCTCAATGAACTGTAGCTCCCCAGTGCCAGCAGCACTCATGCAGCCCCAGACCATGACATTCCCACCACCATGCTTGACTGTAGGCAAGACAGAATTGTCTTTGTACTCCTCACCTGGTTGCCGCCACACACGCTTGACACAATCTGAATCAAATAAGTTTATTTTGGTCTCATCGGACCACAGGACATGGTTCCAGAAATCCATGTCCTTAGTCTGCTTGTCTGCAGCAAACCGTTTGCGGGCTTTCTTGTGCATCATCTTTAGAAGAGGCTTCCTTCTGGGACGACAGCCCTGCAGACCAATTTGATGCAGCATGCGGCATATGGTCTGAGCACTGACCGGCTGACCCCTCACCCCTTCAACCTCTGCAGCAATGCTGACAGCACTCATACGTCTATTTCCCAAAACCAACCTCTGGATATGACGCTGAGCACGGGCACTCAACTTCTTTGGTCGACCATGGCGAGGCCTGTTCTGAGTGGAACCTGTCCTGTTAAACCGCTGTATGGTCTTGGCCACAGTACTGCAATTCAGTTTCACGGTCTTGGCAATCTTCTTATAGCCTAGGCCATCTCTATGTAGAGCAACAATTCGTTTTTTCAGATCCTCAGAGAGTTCATTGCCATGAGGTGCCATGTTGAACTTCCAGTGACCAATATGAGAGAGTGAGAGCGATAACACCAAATTTAACACACCTGCTCCCCCTTCACATCTGAGACCTTGTACCACTAACGAGTCACATGACACCAGGGAGGGAAAACGGCTACTTGGGCCCCATTTGGACATTATCACTTAGGGGTGTACTCACTTTTGTTGCCAGCAGGTTAGACATTAATGGCTAACGTGTGCTGCGTTATTTTGAGCAAACCTTGTTTTACTATTAACAAACTACTAATGAACTGTCTTAGCAGCCGTTCTAAAGTCAATGAAATGATAAATCAGTCTTTTCGGTGCAACAGCTGTTAATTACTTTCTTAACAGCCGGCAATAGTCCAAGCAAAACGAAACCAAGAGTCCAACGAAGAGTCTGTCTGATAACAGCACACAAACTTATTGAGGTTGGCAGAATGCCCAGAAGCAATTTGCAGGAAACATGACGCCTTTTAAAACAAGAGCCGAAACAGGAGTGTCGAAGCACAAGACGTGGAATGAATAAAATTGTTTCCTGCAAATTGATTAAGCGTTGTCATCCCTTAAATAGGCTATGGGAGTGGCCAATTAGCCCCAAGCCTTACTCCCGAGTAGTCCTCCTCCTCAGGAGCCAGTCCTGCCTTTTGGCAGCTCCGCGCACGCATGCATTGATGACAGACTCCTCCTCCTCTTCTTCGTCACTCATGGCAGCCTCTGGAGGTTCTGAAGGCCCAGGCTGAATCCCTGCCTCTGGCACCAGGCCTTCTCCAACTTCCTCACTGTCTGACTCTGGTACCAGCTGCACAGGCCACTGGCGCATCACCACACCAGCCTCCTCGCTGTCCGAATCAGCTACCAGCTGCACAGGCCACTGGTGGACCACAACAGGTTTTTAGATTTTCCCAGGCTGCTTTTGGAAATGCCACCGCCATGCGTCTCGCGGCCCACCCCGCCTCACCTGCCACCCCCAAATTGCGTCCACCGCGAGACATGCGTCCTACCTGACACTTGTAGCTCCATTGCGTTCCTCAGCGTTGTGTCCAGGGAAGCCCATTGAAAAAGAAAACTTCTTGCGAGTTCAATCAAACTTCTCGAACTCGCGAGAAGTTTTCTTTTTCAATGGGCTTCCCTGGACACAACGCTGAGGAATGCGACGGAGGTGCAAGTGTCAGGTAGGACGCGTGTCTCGCGCCCCAACACGTCCCACCTGCTAGAAATGAGTCTCTGCGAGACTCGTCACGCCACCGCTGCTGCCTCGTGGAGCAGGACTCTGCAAGACTTGTTGTGCTGTTGCATGCATGAACGGCAGCACTACCGCGAGGTTCGACATACCGGCACAGCCGCAAGTGGCAGGACACCAGCTGTGCCGGTTTTCTTTTTCAATGGGCTTCCCTGGAAGCGCATTCCTGGAGGACGCACATCACGTCCTCCATTTGGGGGTGGCAATTGGGGCGGGCCGCGCATCCTACCTGACCCTTGCAGCTCTGTCGCGTTCCTTGGCGTTGTGTCCAGGGAAGCCCATTGAAAAAGTAAACTTCTCGCGAGTTTGAGAAGTTTGATTGAACTCGCGAGAAGTTTTCTTTTTCAATGGGCTTCCCTGGACACAACGCCGAGGAACGCGACGGAGCTGCAAGTGTCAGGTAGGACGCGCATCTCGCAGTGGGATGTAATTTGGGGGTGGCAGGTAAGGTGGGGTGGGCCACGAGACGCGCATCTCAGCGGCTGCGGCTTCCGTGGGCATGGCGATGGCATTTCCAAAAGCAGCCTGGGAAAACCTAAAAACCCAGGCAACTTGTCGCTTGTGCTCTCTCTCTCCCGGCCAAAAGAGTGCCCGCCACAAAAAGAGCGGAGACAGAGAGAGCACAACCAAGAGGCGGGCATGCGCAGGCAGTTTTACCAACTCCCTCTGCTGCGGCGTTGCGCACACCCCACGGGACTGGCTCGCCTCCTCTGGGCTCTGCCTCCGGCGGTGTTTTGAAACGCGCTCCTGCCTGCGAGGAGGAGGAAGAGGAGGCGAGGCAGGGATCGAGGCTCCGGGGGGGGGAGAGCCCCGGCCCCCCCATCAGCCAGCGAGACGTGGAAGGGCCCTTCCAGCTTCCCACCCCGGGATCCGCCTCCCTGCACCTCTGGCTCGGTGGGCAACTCTCTCGGTGGGCTCCGTAGCGGGGCCCTCCCGCCGCCTCGGCTCTTTCTCACCACGCCACGCCGCTGGGCATGAGTTCAATCTCTGGGTGAGTTGCTGCTGCCGCTTTCTCTCTCTCTGAGGAAAGGGTGGAGGGCTTGGAACAAATGGGCAAGAGTGGGCAGCGAGCAACGCGCCTCGGTAAGGGCGTGTGGGGTGCGTGGGGCATGTTCCCCCCCTTTCCCAGGAAAGTAGTTGGGGGGCTTATTTTGGGGGGGGCTTATTTCAGCGCATGCGCTGAAAAGCCTGATTGGCCTTATTATGGGGACATGTCTTATTGTCAGGGAAACATGGTATCAATATATCTATATGAGCCGAGGTAGCGCAGTGGTTAGAGTGCAGCACTGCAGGCTACTTCAGCTGACTGCTAGCTGCAGTTCAGCGGTTCAAATCTCACCGGCTCAAGGTTGACTCAGCCTTCCATCCTTCTGAGGTGGGTAAAATGAGGACCCAGATTGTTGGGGGCAATATGCTAACTCTGTAAACCGCTTAGAGAGGGCTGTAAAAGCACTATGAAGCGGTATATAAGTCTAAATGCTATTGCTATTGCTATATATCATCTATATATCTATATAATCTATCTTTTATCTGTGTATCTATCTATCTGTCTGTCTGTCTGTCTGTCTGTCTGTCTGTCTGTCTGTAATATATATTTTCTGCAGAGGTGTAATGGTAGAGGTAAATGCAGATCCTATTCATGATTCTGAATTGCATTTAGTTCAAGGTTTTTAAAAAAATATGTGGCTAAAAAAAGTCTACAAATCAGTTTTACATTTTTCAAATATGTGAGGCCATTGACCACACTGGGTAAAAGTGTTGGAAGGTTATTCTAGGGTGTTTAATATTCATTTCTCCTTTGATTTCCTATTTTCAAGGTTTAAAAAACAACAGCCCAGTGTATGCAAGATGTAATTGCAGCCCAGCTTAAATAAATGTGGCCAATGTTTTCTATAACTGCTACATATCAAATAAAAAGGGTCATAGTTCCAAAACTATTACCTAAACCTCATCAAGTCAGTAAGTTGAGACTAATTTACGTCTCTGTAATTTCTCTAGAATCCTAGTACAAGTATATTTGGATCTAAACCCACCTTTTGTATTGCACTTTGTTACATGCAGTGCACTTCACCTTGTTATGGCCGTTTCTCTTGCATATCATCTTCCGCTCTGGCAATTATACTCCCAGAATTCCCTGGAGTTAGGAATGCCAATCCATTTGGAAAGTGCAAAGTTGGAGACGGTGCTCTGGCCTGAGGTATAGCAAGGAAGGTGAGAAAAATCAGGAAATGGAATGAATGTTGAGCCCTTCTCTCCATGTCCAAAGAACTGGTATCACAGCTTGGCCACCATATCTCGTTCCATAAATAAATGGGCCACAAAAATCTAAATCACCAGATGGCAGCAAAGAGATACAGAAAACTCTTTAACTCTTTTCCGCCATCTAATGGTTGTTCCTATTTTGTAGCCCAGATCTAGCTTAGCGGCCCTAGCCTAAGGAGATGTAGAAACCCAATCAATAGTGATTGATTGAATAAACTATGCTTAAGCAAAGAGTGAATTGGAATGATACATGAAGCTTCTTTAAAAATGGGTAGTGTATACCCATTCCAAAACAGTTGAATAAGTAGGAATGAGCTCAATACAGGAGTGATAGATTAAGAAATTATGCCATTGCAATTTGCCCAATATGCAAATGAAGCTCATGGAAAAGATCACAGAGAAATTGATGCATGCTGATAATGTTCATAAACAGAACTGAGATAGCTGCAAGGCCAGTAAAGAAAAGAGGGTAATTACATCAAGTTCCTCTAATGAAGGTCTGCACAATCACAGCACCATTTGTTTGCAAGAAGCATGTGTCAGGGGGAAGTTAATCCCACACCAATATTCCAGATGTGGTTAACTCTTTTGTTCCTAGCCTGATCCAGGGATAGCTGCTTACAGCCAGAGTAAATATTTGCCTTAATACCCATGCTGAGCTCTTAGCAGCTGAATGACTAGGTAGTTATTGTAGGCATGGATGGACGGATGGACAGACCGTCCATTCGCTTGCTAGATATGGCAAGCTTACTCAATCAAGTCCCCTCTCTATATCTTGGACTTCAACTTCCAGAGTCTGCTGCCTAGAAATTCTTCAAGTTCCCATTCAGCTCTTCTGGAGTGCCTCAGAAGGATGGCATTCCATTTATAAGGCTTTGCTTGATTTATGGCATGGAAAGACAAGAATTTAGCCAGACTGGCTGGAAATTGTGCAGTAGCATTCACATATCCCACCCAGGTTTTGTTCATTTGAATCTTAGGGCACAAACCCAGCCAGTATGCTTTATAACTATCATATTCTTGCAGTTCCTTTACAGTTAAGCAAAATATGGCTTTGTGGGTTGTATGAACATACTCTGTAAACTAGAAGGGCATCAGGGTAGGAAAGTCAGTACACACAAGAGCAGAATCTTTCCATTAGGGTGTTGTGGTCATTGAATGAACATAGGTGTAGCCTGTATGCCTCAAATGAGATACAGCAGGGAAAAAAAGCATTAGGCCTTTTAAAATACTCATTATTATTGATGGAAAGTTACACTCTTATTTATTCAATAATGATGATAAAATCTATAAAGCACTAAAACTGAATAGCGAATAGGTCAGAATAGCGTTTCCAGTGTCATATAAAAACAGTAAAAATATTCATGAAAAATCATCTCATCTTCATAGACTGCTAAACCAAACATATGTAATTCCGCATATAATTATTTAGAAGTAACATTCACTGATCTCTCAGATTAATAGTTATTGAATTGTAGCAAAGCCTGAGTTTACGTATTATGTTACATCACTGTACAGTTCATTCAGGATTGGCTAACTATGACAACTGAACCCTGTTCATAGTTTGCAAACTATGGTGTATGGCTTAGTGTGCTCTTGAACCTAGATATCTGTGGTTTATTCAATCATGGTTAAAATAAAACATAGCTTAACTCAATGTGAATGAAGCTAACTATTGCAATACACATTCTAAAACGAGAATAAAAATTCTTCTCATTTGCCCTGCCTTGATTTTTCTCAATTTTCTCCCCTATTGTCTCTCATATGCTGAACAGTTCAAAATAAGTACTGATCTTTAACTTATATCTTACAAAGTATAAACCATAGTAATGGCAATTAATTTTTCTTCATATTTCTCAACTGCCCATCTCCCTTGGATTATTATCAGTAGCTATTTTCCTCCCGAATTCTTACAGGAGTGAGTTGCTGATTTTTTACTATTGTTAATCCTATTGCTTCATAATATGTTATGTTAGCTCCTGCTTTTATTCTTTCATTATGTTGACTTTTTTGACCCACCTGTGCTAATAATAAGAATCCACAACATGAAGGCTTTCCTATATCACTAGGTGAGCAAAAATACAGGGTAGATGTTTGCGCACTCTGACTCCTACCAAAAGATAAAACAAAGATAAAACATGTCACATTGTGTACAGACAAGCCAAAATATATCACACTTGGTAGTAATTCTTTCCAGCTCAATTAAGAGTATTTTAAGAGATTAATTAAGGCATCATGTAAGAACAAGTCAGCTTGATTGCAGGCACCATAGCTTTTACTTTGCAGCATGAAATATAAGTAATCCTCAACTTACAACCATTCATTTAGCAACTGTTTTAAGTTACAATGGTACTGAAAAAACTGACTTAAGACCAGCCCTCGCACTTATAACTGCTGCAGTGTCCCAGGGTCATGTGATTGCCATGTGCGGCCTTCCAGGCCAATTTCCAACAAGCAAAGTCAACGGCGGAAGCTGGATTCACGTAATGACCACGTGATTCACATAACAATTGCAGTGATTCACCTAACAACTGTGGCAAAAAAGGTCATAAAATTGGACACGGCTCGCTTAAAAATTGCTTGCTTAGCAACCAAAATGCTGTTCCTAATTGTGGTCATAAGTCGAGGACTAACTGTAGTTGGGAATATAATGCAACTTCTTACTTGTTTTGGTTAGAAGGCTGTTTCAGAGTTTTCCTTGGACACTGTGCTGGAAATTTATTCTTGGCAAACATGCCAATAAATCTTATTGGTGTACTGTACCTCAGTCTATTCTGACTGTGAAAAGTTTAAAAACAAAAAGACGGTAAATATGTAACATCCTGTTGACACACCAAGGTAAGCCTGTGACAAAGTATTAAAATATTGCTAAGGCAATCTGGGTGAACTAAGTATATATGCACATTTCATTTAACAGAACACTGACCACAAAAGAGGCTCCTTTTTCTATGAAGTGGCTCAGGGAATCCCTGTGAAATGAGCAGTGAGTGCAACAGCTTTCCCATGTCTGTTATTTGCTTGATGTATTTGGGCTGAAATTTCCATTAACCACAGTCCATGTACACAAATGTTTAGTGAAACTGGAGGGCGATTGGTACAGAGAATAAAAGACCAGACTCTAAAATTATACAACTTCAAGCTATAACTAATTAAAAAAAACCTTCAGACTTTAGCATAGGTCCCTTTGCATTTTATGCTGTCTGACATAATAGGAGTTTTGAAAATGTTAAAAGGATCCGTTTCACAACCTCTACCCAGCTCAATTTGGATAATATAATAGGGTTATATTGCCGGGAATAGGCGGCAATATAAATCTCCTAAATAAAATAAATAAAAATAAATAACAACTCACATCATTCCCAAAGTACTCTAGTAATCTTTTTGATCTTGTTCTTCCACCTTATCAGTGTTCTTCCCCCTTTTCTACTTCTCTCAATCTTGCCAAACATAATCTTTTTTCCTTATATATTTCATCACTTGCTCAAAATCTGTTTACTGAACATCACTTCAAGGAAGAACAGTCAGCTTTTCTTTGCTTCAGGACTAATTACATCCAAATCTATATCCTAAAAGAATCTTACCTTTTTTTTCCTTTTATTTTTTCCAAGGGTCCAGGTTTTAGAATGCATCAACACTAGAAAGACCATTGCTTTTCAATATTTCTCTTATCATTATAATGCCCTTATCTTTCATGATCTTGTCTACATTTGTCATAGCTTTTCTGCTTTAGAATTAATCTCCTTTTCATTTCTATAGTACAATAACCATCTTTATCTTATCAGCTTATCAAAGGTGATAAATAATAAAAATTATTTATCACTTTGATAAGAAATCTAAGGAACAGTTGCTGGGTTAAAGAGAGGTGGGTAGGTAGGTAATTTCACTGCATGTGTTGTGTAAGTGTTTTTCCCTCAACACTTTATGCTAATATAACCAGAGGCAGCAAATGTCAGGCTGAAATAAGTGGAACCAGAGGCTAACATACCATAGTAATAGCCAGGCCTTGAAAGATACCAAATTTATTTTTAAAAATACCTCCATTCCAGCATATATACCAAAGCCTCATCCAATTTAGTGCCATTCATATACACAGGTTTTCAGCTCTTGTAATCCACAGAATATGGGATATACCGTATGTCAGATTTGGATAATAAATGCCATTAAAAAATCAAAAATAGCTGGCACCAAAGTGTTTGAGATGCAGCACAACAAACCGCAAGCCTCAAATGCAATTCTTTATTAGCATCACTCCTTCTATTGACAATTGATACCAAGTGTCACTTGGCAAACTCTGGTCTCCTTTGCCTTTCAAGACATTGTTTGGGGCAGTTTGAAAAATCTGTCGAGGGCATTAAAATTCCTGTGGAAATTAAATTTCTAAGAAAAATGCATGTAAACACCAGGTATAGTGAGAGGGTTGAGTGCGTGTGAGTGTGTGCGTTTCACTCACTGCTCTTGTAGGTGTTGTCTAATTAGCAACTTGTTGGACAATGTGTTTGGGAGTTTTAGCTGCTTTGCAGGGGAAAAAAAGCGGGGTAACGGCTGCAATTCCGAGCGCTTGGCAATATATGCTCCCGCTGAATTTAACCGGATTTTGCTTTGAACGCTCCTATTATCATGGCTGTCAGGCAGCTTATTCCATACGCTGAGTATCTGGAGAAGACCTCTCAGACCAGGCACGCCATGCAAACTTCAGCGCGCTCACTCGCGAAGCAAATCCTTCCAAATTCCACGGGACTTAACTCTCCAGATCGGAAGGAAACACGCTTAGGTTGCAACCTCCCTCCCCCCCCCCGCCCCGTTTGACTTCTCAAAGTTACCTTGCACAGGATCGGGCTGCAAAGATCCCTCTTTATCCCATCCATTGAAATGCAAACCCGCCCGCAAAGATTTAGCAATCAGGGATCCGGGAGGGGGTGGGTGGGGGTGGGAAGCGAGAGGCGGCTCCTTCGGGATTCCTTGCTTTTATTTGGCCAGGCGAGCCTTTGCAACGAGGTCCGCCTCTCTTCCCCCCCCCTCCTCCCACCCTTGTTTGCTTCCAGCGATCCCTTGTTTCTGCACCTCTCCTTTCCAGGAGGAAAAAAAAGAAAAAGAAAAGGCAGAGCCCGGGAGTAAGACCCGCTCCAAAACGGCCTCCCCCCCGCCCCGCCCCGCTTTTAAATCACAATAAAAGTGGGAAGAGAGGAGGAAAAGGGCGCGCATCGGGGGAAAGCGGGAGGGGACGCCCCGCGCAGGGAGGGGGCGCGGCGCTGGGGGGTCCCGGGAGAAAAGGGTGGGGGCGGAGGGAGCTCCTCCTCCGCCTCCTCCTCCTTCCCGGCCCCTCGCTCGCATTCTCGACCCTCCCCGGGTGGGCTGAGCAGGGGACCCCTCCGGCCGCCGGAGCGAGCGACTTCCACCCGGGCTCCCGCCGCCGCCGCCGCCCAGCCTTCCCCGTCCGGCGCCGCCTGGCCTTTTTCCGCCTCTCCGCGCTCCCTCGACGCCGCAGGAGGGGAAGCTCCGTGGCGCCTCCGCCTCCCTTCCCGCCGC
>QLTV01000558.1:833479-859440 GCA_003457575.1 Thermophis baileyi
GCAGCCGAAGGTAGCGAGCCAAGGAGCCGTCCTGCGAAGTGCGGGGACCGGCGGGGAAGTGGGGCGGGCGGGCGGCCTGGCGACGACGACCTGCGCTTCTCTCCCCCGTGCTCTTCCCGTCGTTTTCTGGGACGAGGAGGAGCTTCCCCGGGCCGGCCCTCCCGATCTCCTCCGGACTGCATTCCCCGAGTTGGGCCCTGATCCCGAGCCGGTTGCTTTGGAAATCCGACGAGGGCGGCGAGTTTGTCGCCGGCCCTTCCTTTTCTGAAAAGGGCCCCGGCTGAGGGTTTCCTCTGCCCTCCCCGTGCGGGTTTCCTCGGCCGTCGGTCCGAGCGCGGAATCCTAATCCGGATTTGGAATCCCCGCGCCGGGGGGGGGGCTGGTACCCAAGTGAAGTTGCCCGTCTTTGCAAAGGCTCTGTTTGGCTGGAGCGCGGGGGGCTCTCCTGCCCTTTTGCTTGCTTGCTTCCGCACAAAAGATAGAAACCCCCCCCCCCAAGTAATCCCAGCCGGCTAAAAGGTGGCTGACAATGGTTTTTGCTCTGGATCAGACCCTTTTTGGAATGGAAATTACCCCTGGGTAAGTGGGTTTAAAGTGGCAGCCGAGTCGCAGTGAAACGCGCAGATTGACGGGCTCTTGACTGCACGGGATTCTGCTCTTTAGTAGCTGCCTTTGAAGATCGAGGTGCAGCTATCCTGAGGGGTCCTTGGGTGCTCTCTTGAGCGAGCTTGTTTTCTTGCACACGTTTCATTACCCAAACTAGGTGACATCATGAGTTCTAGTGACCATAGTGAGTGCCAGTAACTCAAACTAGGCAACATCAGTAACACTGATGGTGATACCTAGTTTGGGTAATGAAACGTCTGCAAAAAAACCAGGCAAGGTCAGAGAGCACCAAGGAGCTCTCATTTCAACCTGAACTACAAATATTCTATATTAGCAGCAATCTTGCTTAGACTTTAGTGTTAAATTTGTAGGGCTGAGGATACCTCTCATGACTGTTAAAGTTACAAGATTTGCTTTGAGTAAACAAAGCATATGGTGACCTATGGCTCTTTAAAAAAGTAATACTTTTTGAATGTACGATGGTAAATTTATCAGTGTTCTCAAACAACAGCACCATTTTACTTCTGAATGAAGAAGTTTAGGATCAGTGAGAGGAATAGTTTAATGCTGTGCATGTTTATGCAGAAATGTTCTCTTAAGTTCATATGAATGTATAGAATTGATGCTCTACAAGGGAATAAGTCCCCTCTGCCTGGATTGGAATTATTTCAAAGTCAGTAGTAGGCTTTAGCCCGAATTTAAAAAAAATGCATCACAGAACTTTGAAGGGAGAAGTCAGAATTCATCCACTAGTGAGTTTCTAAATAACTTAAAAAGTAAAGTCTACAAATTCCTTAATGATCCATTCCAAAGGATCAATTTTATGAATACATTTATTCAAAACATTAAAATTAATACCGTTTATTTCTAAATTGCTGTGTGAAGTTTAAAACATGTAAAGTGTTTACTCAGAAATAAACCTTGCTTGGTTCAGGGAGAATTGCTTGCTGGTACTAAGTGTAAAATTAACCTAATAGGTGGATTCCTCCCTAAGTTTGTTTTTTGCACATTTGGGGGGTGGGGGTGGTAAACAACTCTTATCCTCCCTCATCTTAACAGCATACAGTAGGTGAAGTAAAAGTTATAATTAATGTTATTATTTGTGTAGAATTTGGGACTTCAGTTAATCTTGATAAATGATCCAGTGGCACTTTGGTGTGAGTGCAGACATTAAGACATGATTGCATAAATCTCTAGCTCACTGAATGAAAGGTGACAGACCTGCATATGTTTCCTCAACTTTTGTCCCAAAGACAAACTTTGGGAAGTTTGCAACTCTGCAGTTTGTATGAATGAATGGCCCATAGGGAGGAAAAAATAGCTTTTTATAAAAGCTCATTACTTGGCAATACATATTTATCATAGCAAGCCTGCATTTATCTAACATAGGTGCTTAACATTATAACCTAAAAGAGTGAAGATCTGTCGTTTTCTAAGTGTTATTTGCATAACTCTGAAGATTGACCAAGCTATCCTGGACATTAAGCATTAAATTGCTGGAGGGTCCACATGCTGAGCCATTTTTTAAATGTTTGACTTTTGTGAATCTTTTCATGTGCTTTATTGAGTAAATTATAGTTAAGCAAATTATAGTTTGATGTTTTGTATGGGGAAAAAAGGACAACAGGTGTCACATTTTGACTTAAAGCATTTGAATGAAACTTGTGGTGTTATAGATACTTTCTTGTGGATAAATATCACTGAACTATGAGATAAAGATCGGATTTTTGATTAGTTGATTGCTTTAATTAGAAGTACAGTAATTTCTGTTGTTTCAAATTTGTTTCAAGGCATGAGTACTAGATAACAAAATGGAATAAATACAATTTCATCTTGCTTAGTACTTTTTGCTTCAATGCTAATTTTTCTCTGCTTTGTGATCCTAGCTAGTTTTTCTCGAGTCTGATCTTGTATAATTCTTGGAGCTAGAATTCTAACTTTTGTAATTCAAACAAACTTAAATTGGTTGTTTTGCCATTTGTCAGGTGGTTTTACTCTCTGAATGTTTATAGCTAATATCTTCCTTCTTCCATAGTAATTAGAAGACAGCAAGATGGAGGTTTTTTTAAAGGGACTCCTTATCCAAGTTATCCTTTCTTGATGATCCCAGAGCTGGGAAGCCCTTACCTTCCTAGTGGAGCCTTGTCTCCAAGTGGTGCTCGAACAGTAAGTACTTTGTTTTGCAATATGTATAATTAATTTTCTTCTTCTATGAAGGGGAATTCGAGTTAGATGGAATGGTTTTATGTGCCCTTTAGCCCCACTGAAGGGTGTTGCTTTACATTTGGTATCTCAGTATAAATAATCTTTTAAAGCTGGAAGTGTTAGAAATAGAACCCTTTCAGATAAGGAGTCTGAAATTAGGCAATCTCTTCTACACTTCTCTGCCAGATTTACAGCGTAATAATTTATAACATTGAAAATATTTCACCACATTGGATATATTAAAGATAAATGTTTTCATAGGATTTTGTCTCGTTTTGGCCCACTTATTCCACAGTTCAGAACAAAAAGTTGTCCACATCTACTGAAAATTGTTCAGTAAATTTAAGGTTTATATCATGTTTATTCGCATTTTCAGTGAACTGTTTATTTTGAAAAAGATGCTCCAGGTTTTTCTATAATGCAAAGTGGAATAAAATATATTTAATGAATAAAAAAATTCTGAATAGAATTCTGGCTAGGAAAAAGAGGATGACTCTAGATGACAGAGTTGGATTTAAGAGAAGGCTACCCATGCTATTGATGAAAAAAAAAGAACTATAGCATAATATTTTTAATTGCCACTTAGGAACATGTATACAGGAAAGGTAGAGGGATAGATTAGATCTGCACTAATACAGTGTAGATAAAATAAAAGGGAACTTAACGTTATCAGTTATCAGACATATGTTACTCTATATTTTCCAATGCTTTTCATAGAAACTTGGAAGAAAGTCTATTATGTCCTGGCATCTGCCCTATGGAATACAATCCCTCTAGAGATCAGATTGCTCCTGTCCCTGTTGGCCTTCCATAAGGCTCTGAGGAGAGGCTCTGTGCTTGAGTCTGGGATTCCCAAGAGTGGGGAGGAGCCTGTTTCTTGATTATATTGAATGTTGGCTTGTGGCTTTGCAATTTTTTTTTCCTGACTGCTATGGGTTTTGTATTTTTGTAGATATTTTTAGTATTGTGAGCAGTCCGGAGTCATGCACGTGAGATAGGCTCTCATGTAAATCCACCAAATAAATAATTCTGGTTTTCCTTGGAACCTTAGTTAGGATTATCAGGATTGCAAAAAATCTAAATATCCATTAGGTAGTGGCACAGAGGATTCTTTACCAGGTTTTGGTAGCCCAGCTCTGAAGTTCTGCCTGCTCAATTTACCCTCAAGGACAGCCTTCTCAATACTGTTGCTATTCACACTGTCCTTTAACATAAGACTTTTGTTGAGTGTATTTGGAAATGTAGTTTCACTTCCTAAATGTTCGCAAGCCTTATAAAACTTGTATACTACTTACAACAAACCTTTGAATTTTCTGCAGTATTTGAAGTCCAGTCTATTGATTCTGCTGGCTGTGGTTGATGGAACTGTAATATAATGTAATAATACTTGGAAGCCAGGATTGAGAAAGTCTGCTTAAGAGTGGCTTACAGCAAGTGATTGGCTAGGATATTGATCCTAAGTTGTACATAGCTTGATGAAATTAGCAGTCATGGAGAAAAAAATGTATTAGCAGTTACCATTCATGATAGTTGTATTTTAATTCTAGTATCAGAGCCAGCATGTCCTTGACTACTAGCTGCTGGGGTATACTAGTTAGTTGTACTAATATTTTACTTCCAGGTTTCCAGAAGTATCTTTTTGTATTAGGTATACTGTGAAAGGTGCCCAGCAGAACTTACATAAGGCTTTAATGATTAGTAAATATGTAGAGTCCTAAGAATCTGAAAATGTCTGGGTAATCGATGTAATCATAATAAATATCAATATAGTATCTGACATTTTTGTTACCTGGCAATTAATTAAGACGGGAAACACTTTATTATCATCTTATTTTGGTGGCAGTAAGATCAGTAATGACATTAGTATCCAAACAAAATGTTAAATATGAATGTTCATTAATAATCACTGTTATAAATTTTGAAGCATTCCCATATCATTCTAGGATATTACCACCATGATTTACTAATCATTTACTAAGCCATGGCAGCTGGATTTCCTCATTGTGGGAAAACTATAAAACTTCACAAACTTTGCTGGGTTTAAAGTAAGCTACTAGATCTGGGCCACAAAAATCCAGGCAATTGCTAGATGCCAGTGAAATGTTTTTTTGTTGCCACTTCTTGGTTCAGAGTTTTGTACCCCTGTGCTAAAGCCAAAGCAAACAAATCACATTATGACTTAGTGCTACATATGGACACAGTATGTTTACAAGACACTCAAAGAACTTGGAGTAGTTACGTACATTGTCCTCTGTCTTACTCTTTTAATCATAGTTTGACTTGTCGTGGTCTGGAAGTTTTCCTAAGGTCAAGTGTATCCTCCAAAACCTTGATTTCTGTTAAGCATACCAAGGTTTATCCGGACACTATAGGCAAGATAGTGACCTCAAACTTTGTACCAAGCTCTTTCAAAAGAGCTTCCATGTGTCCTTGGGGGACTAATAAACAATATGACCATGCTGTACTTTGCAGGCATTCCTATACCATCCTAATTTTCTCCAGAATTAATGGCTATATTATCATACAGTTGCTGTTAATAAAGATTCAGATCTGTTTACTCTAGCTAAGGTTAGCTATTATACTACAGTTCTAGTATAAAATATGCTCCTTAAGCACAATAAGTCCTATGCGGAATGGTTAAAAGAACTAGGTATGTTTAAGTTGCAAAAATGAAGTTGAGTTGGGACATGATCTCTGTCTTCAAATATCCAGTGGATGAGACTAGAAGTAATGGGATGAAATTTCAAGGATATAGATATAGATTATACGTTAGGAAGATTTTTGATGGCAAGAGCTGCTGATCAGGGAATGAGCTACCAAATGGAGGGGTTTCTTCCCCTTTCCTGGAGATTTTCAAAAAAGGGCAGTCATTGATCAGGGATGGTACATTGAATCCCTTGACACTGAAAGTGGTAAAAGAGGAAAAGAGGTAAAGAAGAAGGTACGGTGAATCCTGAAATGTTCAGAGAATTGGACTTGGTGGCCTTTTACTTACCGTCCAGTCTAGGATTGTATGAAGCTGTGCAGCATGGGCTTTCCTCTTTCTTTTTAATAGCGGTAGCCATAGGTTAAAATTCCAGTGCTTCTCAACTTCAGCACGTTAATGTTGAGATTGAGAAACACTGTATTGTTTTATCTGAATTAATGCTGCTAACATTGGTTTTTAATCAAAATATGAACTCCACTCTTTAAGCAGATTTATAATGTCTGATTAAAACTAGATTCTAATAAAGCTATAGCTATAGAAGCTAAACTAGCTTCTAATAATCCTATACCACTCAGTTCTCTCAGAATAGAAGGAAAAATTCATGGTGGAAAGGGAAAATACAATTATATGAGCTTTTAGCCCATCTGAACTCTGGTTAAAGACTTTACACATGGGTTAAAGTGAACAACTGATAAATTAAAAAAACATACTCTTGGTCTCAATATTTTTAATTTAAAAATGAATATAATATCCAGATGTCTTAAGTTGCTGCCTGAAGCACAAGTTTGTTATATAGAATAGCAGAGTTTCTTTAGGAACTTTTAACTGGTAACTGAATTGATTAACAACTTCAAAGAAATTTCCTTTACATAAAAGTAAAAGGTTGTTCAGTTTTTTCCCCTTTAAGTGCATGTAAGATTTCAGATTTTTTTTCTTTATATTTGCATACATTTTGGTTGTATAAGATTTCTGAATACCATTTGGTTTATTTGTTTTGATTTACATAAGGAAATGTTAAAAATAGAGAAATAATAGTTTATTGGTATTACAGGTTATAGCAATTTTTGTTAATAAAAATGACAAAATAAAGCCAAAGATATTCTCAGTAAACATCTAGAAAATGTCATATTAATAGTTCAAAGAGAAATTAATCATTGTATTATTTTTATTTTTCCTTTTTCTTTGGGAAAGAATAATTGGGAGCACAGTTTAGCAGTGACTTAATACATCACTCTAAATTTTGACTGGCAAAATAAACACTTAAAAGAATTATGACATAGACAGATCTTGCAACCATCTCTTGTTTGTTCTGCTTTTCTCATTTAAGAGGAGACTTAAGCCATTTAAAAGCTGTTAATGGGCTGACATTGTGTGTCCCCACAGACATTTTAAAAAGTGATTAAGCAAATTGACCAAGCGTTAGACAGTAAATTGAATTCTCTAGAGGCCAGCCCCCCCAGTGTTCCAACTCCAATTCCAAATTCTACAGATGCCATAACCCTCAGGAGCTCATTGTGTTTTGTGGCCATTAGGGATTCCCTGCCTGCTTCCTTATCATGTGAATCTATTATTCTCCTTTGAGTTGTCCATGAGCATCTTATCAATTTCCTCAGCAAATATCACCAGTCTTGTGGCTTTACTGCCTTTGGATTAATCCATAAATTTGAAAGATAGATGTAATGACATAAAGTTTTATTATACTTCCAGAAGAAGTAAAAGTGCATTTTCCTTGTGCTATTTAAAGGAAAATACATTTTCCTCAAATTTAGATTGATGGTGATCCTGGGCCTTTTAGATTTGTAGGACTTCATAGCCCCATTGGCCATGCCAGATCACGAATGATAGGAAATGTTATCTTGGAAAGCCCTAAGTCCCCTACTTGGAAATTTAATTATATGCAGACATTTCATAGCAGGTATAATCTTAAAACAAACATTACCTGAGTGTTTGTATAAGAAGTTTAACCGTTTTCTAAAAATTTGCCCAGTTAAATTAAGAGTTTTGCTTATGAAAACAGTTTAAACTGATTGCATTTTGTAGCTTTAGTGATGAATGGATTCTTGAAGACCACATGCGGAGTTGTTACAATAAATTGATAGCAGTTGTGCTATTTTTACATGGAGATCATTAGAAGTCGTTTTATTCAACTTGTCTGTTACACCTGGATTATTGTTAATTATGTGGGAGCAGGCTTGTTTTGTCTGAATCTGTCTTATTTACCGGTAGATCATTTCTTTGGATTGAAGATGTCCCTTCTTTTAGAGGTAAAATGGATAGCCAGAGAGCAACAAGTCCTAATGTGCCACAATGCATGTGGACTGCTTTCTAAATTCTTGAATTTGGTGTAAATGCAATAGATTATCTAATTGTTCTAAAATTCTGCTCCACAGAATTTCTTGCTGTAGGTTTGGGGACATAAGCACGGTTTTCCTTTTTTTGTTGTTCTTTAAAAGTGAAATTCCAAGTAATTCTTAGTGTTTGCTATAATATGGTTTATCATTGTACATCTTAACTGATAAGGTATTAAGATGAAGATGTACTGTTCCCCCCACGGTTATTAAAAATGATGTAGCCAAAATTGTCTCATGTTACATTGAATCCTACTGGAATGGATGAAAATTAATATTTTTATATTGTACTTGTTTTAAAATCAGTGTAGAGTATGTGTTCGTAAAATGAATGTTTGCTCTTAGAATGTTAAGAATGAATTCAGAGACTTATTTCTAGGTAAGTGTTTATGAAGGATTTTAACTCCAAGTTCCTGAAGCTGAATTTGTGATGCCATAGGAAATAGCCTGGGTTCGTGTTCATGTTAAACCAGTTGATCATTTTGTTTTTAACTTAACATTGTAAGTCACACTTTATGATTTAATGCATAAATTTATTTATTTATTTATTTATTTATTTATTTATTGTATTTCTATGCCGCCCAACTCCCAAAGGACTCTGGGCGGCTTAAATGATACAGTCTGTCCCTGTGCTGAAGAATTTGTACTTTCAAAACATTCTTTCTAATATTTTAATGAAATTCTTTTTAGGTCCTACCCCCCTGAAGCAGCAGAAAACAAACTTTATTGAAAGCCACTTACATTTCTTACACTGGAAAATTATAATGCATTTTTATTGCTAGGAAACAAAATATTTCTGACAGTTTTCTAATACTGAAAATATAGTTACTTCAAAGAATTGAATTGATGGAATCCTCTTGTATTTACAAGAAAAAGATGGTGTTCTCAAGGGAATGTGTGGCATGCAAAATAAATTCAGTTGGCAAAATTGTGGTAAGATACTGTTGGAGAAAATCTGCAGTTTTCTAGGTTTTTTTCCTTAGGCTGTATTTGTACTCATCGTTAAACAAACTGTTCAATTTAGTCTTCAGTGGAGTTTAAACAGCATTGTTGAACAATAACAGCTTTAATTATGATTTTGCTGCTTCCGTAATGCCAGAAGAATGGTTCCTATTCTTTAGGATTTCTCTCTAATCTCAGCATTTTAGAATTGTCACCCCTCTTGTACTGCAACCTGTTAGTAATTCTGAGTCAGGTAAATTTCACTTTAGGGAACATTCGCCAGCTTTTATACTACACTTTTATTTTTCCCCCCTCAGTAAAATAATTAACATTTAATCTTCTATATAAAGGATCAGTTAATACCAGTGTATATTGATACTCAAAAGTTACCTTAACCAAGCCACATCAGCCATTTTCCCTGCTTGCAATAACAGTATATCATATAAAAACAAGTTACATATTTTAAGTTACTTAAGGAGCTGCTTTCTTTCTGCTTTGTTTTAATACATTCAGATCTTTTTAGTTAACTTGTGGGAACAATTTTAAAAGGTTAGATAGAAAGCCTGACTGCTTTGTCTCTGGGGACACTTTTTTCCCCTCGATGAAAAGTCTGTTTCTTATTTAGAGTTATTGTTTTGTTACATTCTTAACCTTGCTGTAACTGCTTCAGGCATGAGATAAACCCCAAGTTCTATGTTGCATGGGGAGAAAAAAACTCCTGAGATGAGTTGCAGCTGTTTTCTCACCTAATAAATGCAGAATGATAGTGCCCAGGCATTCATTTCCCTCCCTCCCTCCCTCCCTCCCTTCCTCCCTCCCTCTCTCTCTCTCTCTCTCTCTCTCTCTCTCTCTCTCCTTGAAGAGCAAATGGGGGTGGGGAAGAGAAACCTCCCTTCCCTTCCCTTTCTCCCTCCTTCCTGCCTCCCATCCCTCCCTCCCTCCCTTCCTCCCTCCCTCCCTCCCTCCCTCCAGATCTCACTATATGTAGACAACAAGGTAACTTCTATTAATAGAATAACTGAACTCCTATGGTATCTTATCACTGTCACAGTTCCAATACTTGAAATGAATGCTATAGGTAAACAGGGTTGCAGTATTTTATTTTTCCTCCTGTGTTTTGCAGACCATTCTGCTACTAGAGAGTGAGACATGTAATAATAATGAGAGCAAAGATTTTACTAATAGGTAGGGGAGGAGGTGCATAAGTAACAGGGAAAAAGAGGCCTGGCCCAAGAGCAGCCACTATGCAAGGAAGCGGAGAATGGGTTATGTTCAGTAGGAAGTTGATAGAATAGCTGGAAGTCAGTGCAATTAAATCATTTGGCACAGTCTTTACTGGGGAGATAATATAAATGGATGCAGGGAAAAGATGTGAACTTAGCAGTATCTGAATGGGAATGCCGTAAAAATTGCAGATCTAGGAAGTGAGTGAAGTTTCTAATATTTCTGGCAAAAAGGATAACTTTATGGCATTAAAAGAAGGTATCCTCTGCCCACAGTAGTCTAACACTCTGCCCCATTTAAACTTCTATTGCTACACTGCATTGTAAGAGTGTGCATATGTCTGCATATACATATGCATACATACATACATATACAGGTATATGCTTTTGTCTTTATGTAAAAGGAGATAATTACCTCCAGGATTATTGAAAAATATTACTTGAGCCCAACAACAGGTATTTTTAGTTGCAGTTAACTGTCTTTTCATTTGCATGTCCTCTGCTGTTCTGTTATCTTGCCACTGTTATCTTTTGTTCATTATGGTGGAGGGTATTTTTAGTTTGGTTGGTTCGGGTTTTGATCATTTGATGTTCCTGATAATTGGTTAGTGAACAGAGTCAACTTGATTCATATTCTTTTCACATGTTACACAGATATGTTTTTTTATTGTAAAAGGGAATAATGCTGGCTTGGTCTTTTTTTGAATTGCTAATTAGGGATGTATAAATACCTGAAAGAGCTCCCTGCTGTCTTTGCATGTATGTGCATGCACAGCCACTTCCTTTGTTTTTTATTTCCCCCCCCCCAAAAAAGTGGCTGTGCATGCACATTCATGCACAGACAGCTGTGAGCAGCTTCCAAGATGGCCATGTGATCCTAGAAAAAGATGTAACTGTGATAACAGTTGCAGAAGAAGTGTTTCATACATGCCGCAGCATGTTCCAAACCACTTCTTCCAAAGAATTTACATAGTCCTGTTGCTTGTCTTCTAGACAGAGGGGCTGGGCTAGCTGGAGTATCATGAGTATTACAACCCATCAGACTAAGAAAGGTTCATCTATATGAAATCGCTGGATGAGAATGGCAGGGAAACATAGCTTACTGTAAGCTACTATGCCAGTGAACTCAGTGATGCAATCCTGGAATGCTTCTTTATAGTCAATAATTGGATGAAGGGGCATACCTTTAAAATCAACCTAGATCATTGAAAAAATATTGGCATAGTGAGGAGGCTTACTAGGCCAGAAAAGTCTGTTTGGATTGGCTTGTGCTCCCCAGTCATTATTTGTGGGACCTACTGGACTCAAGTTCACTTCTGGGGTCCTAAATGATAGCATTCTACTGCTTCTCCATTATACTGGTGACTTCTGTGTTAGTCTGTTGCTTGCACATTCTACATAGGGATGCATTTGAAAATGACTTGGAAACTAGCTAAGACAAAATTAGGGTATCTACTTATTAATATCTTTTCTTCCTGTTAATTTATCTCTGAGTCATGAATTGTTCTTATTTTTACAGGACCTAATCATTTAATTTCCAATTATATCAGAAAGCCTTTTTATGTGAACCCTTTTCAGTGCTCAAGATGGCTGGTGAAATGTTGCTTCATGTAAAAATTGTCAGACATAGCCATTTCTATAGCATGTTTGAAACTGGGGATTTTTTGTTGTTGCTGTTTTTGTTTTAGTATATTCCTGCAGTTCCCAAACTTGGGTCAGTGAATTGCAGTGTACTCAAGGGGCATTGTGGAATCTCAATCTACTAGCTAAAATTAATTCACAGTTTTGGCCTAGGGATGTCATGAAATAATTGCCAAATACTAAGGTAGCGTAACTCAGAAATTTTTTGGCAGATCTGGTGTAATTCCATTGTTTTCAGATGTACTGCATTTAATAGTGAAACTTTGCTTTTAACAGTGAAACTTTGCGAAAAATAATTCTACAAATATTTAAAATATATGTGGAAAAGGTCTAGGATTATTTGTCATTATTTTAAGTCTGCTCTCAGCAATATTCAAAATCCTTGCATCTCCACTGGCCTGTAAGCCTAATAAATTAGAATTGAATCTGTTTTGGGTAGGGAGCAAAATTGCCATCTATTTCTTATTTTGATAAGTGTTTGATTTACTATCAAAATGTTTATTTTTGATAAATATGAATTTTCACATTTTTAATAATCATTATGATTGTAACAGTAAATGCTGGGAGAGGTTACACAGGTACAGACAGGTACAGTTTTAAGGCATTGGAAGCACTCTATGGAATTGATTGTACAGTATCTGTCCAGTAGAAAAACAATGGGTAATTGAAAGTAGAAGTGCTAGCAAAAATAGCTTACTAATGGACTTGTATTGTTTCTGGAAAGGATTTGGAGGGAGGTAAGGCACTTTATTGAGGCTCAGTGAAGAGATCAGTTTAGTTAAACAAGTTTTCCTAGTCCTTTCCTAAAAGCAAAAAAAATGTACATTTTTTTTACTTTTTATCCATCATTTGACAAGGGATCATTTACAAACCTGGCATATATATGACTTCGTGACTTTTGAAAAGAAATCCAGAAATTCAGTGATATGATCACTGTCAGGTAAAACTGCCTTTGTTGGCTGAAGAGCTTAACAGAAAAATCCTCCTTTAGGGTCTGTTTCTGAAAAAAAAAACAGCAGTAGTTGCTGATGAAGGGCTAGTGTATGGTGTTTATGAGCCCAGGTGTTTGGCAGTATGGAAATATTGTGTTACTCACACACCTCTAGGTTACATTCTCTCCAAATCCTTTTCCATTGTTCGGGTATTTTCCCTTGTTCTCCCATAACTAAAGCAACTAAAGCCTGCTTATCTTGCAGCAGTAAAGTTAACAGAACAATCTCTCTTTGAGTATGAATGTGGCTTTGCCAAGTGATGAATAACATGGGCATCACCTATTATTATCTTAAGTTGGGAACAATATAGATCTGGCTCTCAAGAGAACAGGTTGAAACTAGATTGAGTAGCTGTTAGGGTAACTAATCCACAATATGCATTCCTAGAGGTGCACACCTTTTTCTTCTGGCTGACCTTTTTCACGTTTAATTAAATGCAGCATTGCCAGTCTTCTAGAGAAAGTATTGATATTTGAACATTTATTTGTAGATGTTAAGCTGCATTTGTTGCAGGCAGCTTGAGTAGGCTGGAAATATGATGCAACTCCATCAAGGCACAGACAGTTTTAAATTTTAGTAGAATGCTTGATGATGGAGCTTAGAAATTCAATAATAATTGAATTTGTGGCATCTTAAAGACTAACACATTTATTATAAAGAAGCTTTCATGGACTGAAGCTTATGCTATAATAAATACGTTAGTATTTAAGGTGCCACAAGACCATGCTGTTTCTGCTGTAACAGACTAATTCCCTCTAGGAATTCAGTATTCTACGTTAATTACAATTCCATTCATCTAGGCATGTGGCATAGAGGTTTGGATGCATTAAATCTGCTGTCACTATTGGCTTTTTAAAAAACAAGTTTCTAAAACTCATGGTTTTAAAAATTGTTACAAGTTGTAAAAAGTATGTACCATCACAATAATATGGACAAATATCTTGTAATAATCGAATGAAAATGCCATTCTAGAATGCACTAGTTATCAGCTCTGTTAACTACTAATTTAGATTTGCATTTTTAAAGAAAGACAATCCCTACTTCTGATAAAATATTGGACATGAATTTCTAGAGTTTGGTTAGTAGTTCATGTTTCAATATTAGGTTATTCCTGTTTTGTATCTTGACATGCCTGCCCAAGCCAGCCTGTTGAAATTCTGCACCACATACACCAAGTTAATATTTGGAGAAGGTGATGCAAGTAATCCAATACATTATAACAAAGAGATTGTGTTAATTTAAAAGGATTCAAAGGAGTATTTAAAATCCACATTTTGTTGTATTATTACTCAGCGTTACATTTTTTGTAAAGAAGTACTTGCTTAAAGATTTAATTGCATAGTTTTTATGTATTATACACATGTTGAACAATTCTTTCTTCTCTATGGTTTTTTTTGAAAACATAAAAGAAGGTGAGAATTTCAGGTAATTGTGAGGAATGATGAAGTTTGCAGAAGATTTTAAAAGATGTTTCCTATTATTCAACATCCTGGCTTTTTGTTTGCTGTACCATCATGGTTGTTGGCTAATCATTTACCTTAAGTTTTTGACTAAACAATATTTACAAGATGTTTCTTCCCAGTTCCATTCCAACTTAGAGCAACAAAATTGCTCCAGGCTACCCTTCATTGTATTTCATTTTAAGGGGCCTTATTTGAGGGGTGATGCATGCATGCTATTCTGTGCAGCTGGTTTTAGTTATTTCGCTAAACTATTGTTTCCCTCCTGGATTGACTTTGCTAAGCAGTGAAAGAACTAGAACGTACAATGGTTCATCCTGGGATTCAGACAGCTCTATTATTATTAGTTTGAAATATTTCGAAGCAAGTATATATGAAAATTAATCATTTCAGAGGAGTGGAATATAGTATGCCAGTCTTCTCTTCCACAGGGATAAATGTAAGATCTGTAAAAGACAAATCACTGACTGTGCTTCTCACAATATTCTGATCACAAGGAAAGGAATGAATATGCAACAGTTCCTGTGTCTTAGGTTAATGCAAATACTAGGCCTTTCAGATCAGTTAATGTAAAGATGGGGGGGGGAGTTGTGTTGTGAGACCCTGATAGTTTGGGAAGCAATGCTATTAATTAGTCAGCCAATCCTCTTATAAGATAGGATTGTTTAGCAAGAGTTTCACTTGAAAGAAACAACTGTCGATAGCTTGCTCAGGACTTGCTTTAATTTTGCATCATTATGTAGTTAATATTTGTCTTCTTGCATTTTTGTCTTCCTTCCACTAACGGTAGTCTGGTTATGGTTAACGATGTTTTATTGGGTCACTTTAGAACAGGATCCAAAACTCATGATTCTCAAGTCACTTTCTGTGGCCTAAAATCATAGTTCATAGCTGTTGAGGAAGCTGCACAGGGAGGCCATGGTACTGAGTGCGACATAGAAAAGCAAGCTGGACCCCAGGAAGAACTCCAGAAAGACAAACAGCCTGTCTCAGATGCACAGTTGATGCCTGTGGCCTCTTGTGCCAGTCAGTGGTGCTCTTGGGAAATCCCCCCTATGCCTTTACTGTAGAGGAAACTCCTTCTGAGACTGGGCAAAACTGCTGTGCAGGAGTAGTAGAGAATTAGGACTTGGCCAGGAAAGATGGTCAGGAAGAGAAGGAAGAAGTGCTGCTGCTACTGCTGCTGCTGCAAAGGTATTTCTGCAGCCAAAAAGAGAGTAAAGAAAGTAGAAAAATCTCTGCTCAGCAAGAAAAAGGGAGGATTTAGGCAGCTCACTGATTAATAAGATGAGTTTCCCAGATTATACGGTCCTAGTTACGTTCTTGGAAAAAGTTACAGTTATCAAATATTGGTGTTCTGGGTAATGAAAAATGCATCAAGTAAATGGCCATAGTGGAATAATTCTTGTTTCTCAGGTTGTTCTGACTCACAGTTTTTTGTTTAATAAAGTTATGTTTAATAGCATACCACAAGTTTCTTCTCCATTTGTGACTTACTAGAAATTTTCATACCAATTCATGAAAAGACTTCAGCATTGCTGACCTCCAGCTAATAAAGTAATCCTCATGCAGAACTTGTGATGATATGAGTTTGATATGATGCTATGAGACTCTTTCATCACATCAAATTCTGCATTCAATCCATATTCCAACAAGCCAGTTACTAAGGTAAAAAGTTAGAATGCTGTGCTCTTTTTCTGAAGGCTTGATTTTGTTTCCTTAGCCATCACTTAAGTAGCTCTGGAATCATAAGAGGCTGAAGGACTACTGACACCATCCAATTTAATCCTCAGCCTGAAGCAGGAATCCAAATTAAAACATCCCTAACAAATAGCTGATGGTATCTGCTGGAATTATCTTACATTGGTACATCATCAGGACACATAGTGGTTAGTGCATTATTGCAATGTTTGGGGGCTAAACTAAAGTCCTATGGTGAAATGTTTTTTACTGTGTCTATGGAACATTATTTTATTTTGTAGTTGTTTTATTACATGCCTTTGCATTGTTCATTGTATGAAGAACAATCAATTAGTCAAGTAATTTTCTATAGAGAACATGAATCTATTCATTTGTATTCTTAAAACCATAGTAGTAGCTGAAAACCTAGGGCACTTTTAGTCTCATTTGTCTATATAATTGGAGAAACAAAGCCCTGTGCTACTTCCATTTTTGCCTATCAGTGGAAAGCATGGATAAAAAGGAAGAGAAATAAAGTTGTTATTTAAGATCTCCCAATGAATCCTTCGCTTAAACACAAAGTTATTCATTTTTCATGTTTTGCTTCCAAAACTATCCCATTGACTATATTGACGAGACTGTTGCTCAGATGAGTAGAATTGGAAAAGGAAATCACATTGAGCATAGCTCTGCTATCTTAAAGCCTGTGGAATGCCAATGGACTGGTTTGAGAGAATTATTGATCTAGGATATTTTGTCTTTACATTGATTTTACCATTTTGTGTTAAAAAAGACTTTTAGAAGCCAAGTTTCATTTTTATGCCTTACATTCAATTTTACCTAAGAATTTTGGTATGTAAATAATTATGTAGCAGCCCAGGAAAATTGAGAATTTTAAACCACAGTTTCTGTATTTCATTGTAATGGAAAAATAGTTGCAGCACTCAGACACAGTCTCATAGGTGGCTGACTGAATTGCTAGGTGACTTGTACTTTGACAAGAGAATTTTTAAAGTTCCAAGAACAACTACTTCCACTTCCACATGTTCTTTCCTTGTCATTTCCTTTTGGATTTTCTTAACAGAGATGGAGGAATAGGCAAAGATTTCTGAAGGAAATCTCAGCAGTAGGATTTCTGCTCCCTGGGCAAATGCTTTTCCAACCGATTGTCATTACCCAAGCCAACTAGATACAGTGTCTGAATAGGAATGAATAGAGCCATTCAGATTGATGGACAAGAGCTGAAAGTTATTCACAAAAACCACTGGGCAGTCAGTAGAGCTACAGACTTCAGCATTTGCTCTTAAAGCTGATAAACAACAAAGAACAGTTGACAAATTTACTGGAGCTTTGAGTTGGTACAGTTTTTCCACCACCTGGAAAAGGCACTGGACAAAGCAGGTAGCTCTCTATAGAGTTAAATGCTGAAATGGGTTGTGTGTAATATGCAGACTGGGGCTGGGGGTGGAATAGGAAACTTTGTCATCCATGAAATGGCTATTGATGCATGAAAAAACAACCAGTAGCATTTAGTGCGAATGCTGATCAATATTTTGCTAGATCTATTATGAAAAATAAAAATGGGATTTGCCTTATTTTCATAAATCTTAACATATAAGATGCAAACGTGTCAGAATGTACAAGTAATTATCTTATACAATCTAATAAGAACTTGCAGTTTAATTATGAATAGATTGTTGTTATCTATTTCAGTCTTCAATCTAGTGCCATTCAGATGTATTGGATTATATTCCACATTATTCTCAGCTGCAGCTTGTAAAAATGGATCTGTTTTATAATCTCCCCGTGGAATTATGTTTTGTTTGTTTTTTTCCTAATGAAAGCTTTCACTGAAGTTTTAGAATATATTGCTATATTGTTATTTATTATTTATTATCTTCCCTTGTGCCTGGGAAGGCTCCTGTTGATAATTATGAATTATTTGATTTTTTAGATTATTTATGCCATGTTGGTAGAAATAATTAAAAGGAATTGTTATTCTAAATGGTGGTATTAGGTTAATACTCTTTGCCTCCAAAAGTAGAAAATTCATACTAGAAAAGTGTGCATCCCAGGGGTTTTCATTAATAGAATTAAATCTAGTTTAAAAATTACTGTGTACAGCAAAGTTGACTATAAACTGCATGCTTCAAATCCAGTATGTATGATCACATTATGACACTGGAAGTTATTAATTTAGTCATGCCTGAAACTCCCTCTTTTCCCCAATTTTAATCTACAAGATTGTTGATGTGGAAGAATCTGTTTTGCTAAAGTAATGTATAATTGTCAAGGAAGTATTGATTTAATTTGCTCTATTAATTTACTTTTCTAAAGTAACTATTTGGATTCTGGTCATAGACCATAAGAGTATGGGCAGCTGAGATGCCATATTTTATGACATATTACTGGGGGAAGAATTTATTGGTAGATGGTAACTGTTGAGGGATTGCTAAACCGGAGCAAGAAAACCTGTTTTTCTGCTCAAGTTAATGCAATAATGAAAGAAACGTGAAATGGAAGACGAGAGTACATGCTTTGGAAAATGTAGGGTTTTTGTATATTGAGAGATCTTTTTTTTTTTTTGTATACTGCATACATTAAGATGTGTTTAAATGGTGATCTTGGGTTTCCCTCAAAGAGAAAAATATAAACTCTGTTTCTCATCATTTCTTAATTGCCATGACCCTATTTATACAAAGAAAACATAGCCATTCACAATTTTCTCCACCTCCCATTCTTTGTTAGAAGAGCCTCCCACTAAACTGAGGAATATGTTGTCTCCTGGCTATTCTCTCTTAATTACCCTGTTTCCCCCAAAATAAGACATCCCCTGATAATAAGCCCAATCGGGCTTTTGAGTGCATGGCAATAAGGCCAAGCGCTTATTTCAGGGTTCAAAAAAATATAAGACAGGGTCTTATTTTCGGGGGAACACGGTAGGCTTGACAAAGTTTTTCTGTAATAAGTGCTACATCCCTTCCTTTCTTCTATCTTCCACTATTCTTTCTAACTTAGACACTTTCTGCGTTTGAATCTATTCCTGCTTGGAGGAAGACATGGCTTGAAAAACTATTGATGTTTTTCTTTAAAACTAAATTTCCTGTTGTCTGTGGAGATTCTCAGTCATCTAGACCATGTTTGTCTCAAAGGTGCTTTTACAAAAAGCAGCTGGATTTTTTTTGTTTTTCCTTGAAGACATTTTGCTTCTCATCCAAGTTGCCTATTGAAAAAGCACCTTTGAGATAAATTTCCTATTGATCCCTTTCCATTTTATGTTGTTCCTCTATCTCTTTCTATCTTTTAACCACTGGTAGTTTTAATATGCTCCTATGCTATTCCTTTAATATACTCTTCATCATCCTTTCTTGAAGAAACACATTGGCCTAAGCCACTTCATCCAGTTGATCCTGCCTGAATAATATGTAGATTGAATGTGGTCCACCAAGCAGCCTTCAATGGTCTATCAGTGTTTCTTCAAAAAGTAATACAGGTAGTCCTCAATTTACAACAGTTCACTTAGTGACTGTTCAAAGTTACAGCGGCACTGAAAAATATGACTTACGACTGTTTTTCACAGTTACAAACTTTCCAGCATCCCCATGATCATGTGATGAAAATTCAGATGCTTGGCAACTGGCTCAAATTTATGATCATTGCTGTGTCCCAAAGTTAGGTGATCCCCTTTTGCGACCTTCTGACAAGCGAAGTCAATGGGGAAGCCAGATTCACTTAACAACTGGGTTACTAACTTAATCAGCTGCAATGATTCTCTAACAACTGTGGCGAGAAAGGTGGTAAAAGGGGACAAAACACGCTTAACAAATGTCTCACTTAACAACAAAAATTTTGGGCTCAATTGTGGTCATAAGTCGAGGACTACTTGTAATTTCACTTCCACTGTTCTGCTTGTTACAGAACAGCTGATCAGTGCAACAGCTATTCCTTTGCATCACATGAGAATTTTTAATTCATTCATAGAGCCTGCAGTTGAATATTTATATCAAGATTTGGAAAGCTCCTTTAACTGAGGTGACATGCTCATAATTCTGAACAGCCTTTTGATGGCCAAGCCCCAATACTTTTAACTTGCCTACATACTTGCTTTGTTTTGTGAGCTATTTAAATTCCAGTGGGTGTTCAGCAGGTCTGAAACAAAAGTTTTAAATAATATGTAAATGTAAGAGCTGATGTTGAATGATGCCACATTTCTCATACCCGACCTGTCTTTGGTATGTTGTAGGCCCGTGACGGCGAACATATGGCACGTGTGCCACAAGTGGCACGTGGAGCCATTTCGCTGGCACTCGCGGCAGGCCCATTCCTCTTCCGGGTTTCCGGTGCACACATGCGCACTGGCCAGCTAGTCTTCTGGTTACTGGCGCGCATGTGCACGCAACGATCAGCTGGCCTTCACGCACATGGCTGTGCCAGAAACCGGAAGATCAACCGGCCAGCTGATCGTAGCGCACTCATGCGTGCCAGTAACCAGAAGACTAGCTGCCCGGTGCGCATGCGTGCACCAGAAACAGGAAGTTTATTTCCTGGCGCGCACATGCCCACTGGTCAGCTCCTCTTAGCACGCATGCGCAACGGCCATACCATCAACGCTCGCTGCCCAGGATCCACGTTGGAGGCCGTTCGTGTTGGCAAAGCAGCATTGCCTCTTTGCCTGTGCCACTGCCTCTTTGCATAGGCAGCGGCGGCTCCTCCTGCCAGCCTCACTGTAAACCTCGGGGTTTGCCTTATGGGAGATGAGAAAGGTCCTGGTGGGGGGGAACATCCGTGGTGCCAGCAACTGCAGCCGCGCTCCGGAGAAGCCCCGTTGGAGCATCGATCAGCTGTATGCATGGTGTTAGCCAGCGCAAGAGAAGCGGGATGCCAGACACTCAGCTCTGCAGCCCCATGGAGCTGGTCAGGTGAGCATGGTGGCGGCAGGCTGTTCGCGCCGGCAAAGAGGCAGTGGCGCCGGTAAAGTTATGTAGACAAGCCCCGTGCCCCGCCGGTGCAGGCCATGCTCACCTGACTGGCTCCGTGGGACTGCAGAGCATCCCGCTTCTCTTGCGCTGGCCGCCACCATGCACACAGCTGATCGGCGCTCCAACGGGGCTTCTCCGGAGCGTGGTTGTAGTCACTGGAACCAAGGNCTTGCGCTGGCTGCAACCATGCACACAGCTGATCGGCACTCCAATGGGGTTTCTCCGGAGCGTGGCTGCAGTCACTGGAACCACAGATGTTCCCCCCCAACCAGGACCTTTCTCTACCACTCCAGTAAGGCAAACCCTGAGGTTTACAGTGAGGCTGGCAGGAGAAGGAGGAGCCGCCGCTGCCTCTGCAAAGAGGGTTCCCCCCCCACCAGGACCTTTCTCACCCCCCGTAAGACAAACCCTGAGGTTTACAGCGAGGCTGGCAGGAGGAGGAGCCGCCTCTGCAAAGAGGCAAGCAGCGCAGGCAAAAAGCACTCGGAAGCATCCGGTGGAGCACAGTGTTATTTAACCATCTCGGAGAGATCTCGCCTGTTGCAATTTTTCAAACCAAAGGTGCTTAGGAGGCGCATACGCACCCAGGAAGGGAAGAGGTGGGATGGAGAAAGGGGCGAAGGAGCGATGGCCGTTGTCCCCCCCCCCTCTTTCCGGAAAACAGCCCCCCGCTTCTTGCTCTTCTCTGGACCTACGTTGCCAGATGGATGGCTCAACTTCAGGCAGATTGCAAACGTGCCGTGACCAAGCGCTGCCACCTTCCTAGCCCCTTTCCCGGTGATTCCCACTCGGGGATGGGAAGAAGAGGCAAGTGGGCTTTTTAGGGAGTTATCCTAACCCTGCAGCAGCTGAGAGAGCCCGCTCGTCTGGCCACCTTTCATCCAATGGAATGGGAAAACGGAGGATAGTGGTGCAGGCTCTGGCCTTCTGTTGGAGGAAGCGTGGTCTCCTCAGGCTTCAGACAGGACTGGTAGAGCCCCAGTCAAACCAAGGTCTGCCAGCCTTGCAGCAGCAGCAGCAAAGATCAAGGCCAATTCTAGAGCCCAGAAAAAATCCTCCAGAGTGGAGGAGAGGGCTGCACAACAGCGACAGAAGGCCTTGGATAAGGAGTTTGCCAGAGCAAAGAAGGAATCTAAGGGTCGTAGTCACCCTGCTCACAAGATGGCCGACAATCCAGTGGCGCACCACTCTCCCAAGACAACTTTGCAAAAGGGGCACCAGGTGGATCACCAGGTGATGACTGCTAGGGCCTGGTCTCCAATGGAATGTGTTGGACAAGTTAGGACAAGGCAGTCTGTTAGGGCCAACTAGACATTCGTTGCCGCAGATCTCTGTGGCAGCCACTGAGAGAGGACTGCCTTTAGGGGGACATAAACATACACCAGAGGCAACGTTTACCCCAACAGCGGCGGGGCTCCGCCCTGGGGGTATTTCAGGAGCAGGATATGCCTCCCTTTATGAGGCAGTGGATTTCACAGGCGATGAGTGAGGGAATTGCTGAGGGCCTACAACAAAGTCAGCAATTGCCCATGCCTGTGCCAGATCCTGTCCTGCATACGAATCCTTGGGAGTCAGCAGAGGAGGCGGCGGGGTTTCAGGGATTTTATTCCCCGGGGCATTCCGCCCAGAGCCAATCTTCTTTATCAGAAGGGGAGCTTCCGGGGAAGGGGGATTTTTCGGAGTATGAACAGGATCCCCCCCCAGACCGGCCTTTAAGGGCCTGTTTAATCCCGCTCTCTTCAAACCCCTGCTGGCCAAAGCGCGGAGCACTGCGTGTCTGGGGAAGGACTCTGTTTTGCAAGAGCCAACCTCGGAGTCGGGTGAGCAGGAGGATTTCCTGTTTACTGAGCAGGCCGCTGAGACAGATACCATTCCGATTTCCAGGATGTTCCTGGATGTCATAAAGAGGCAGTGGGCCTGGGCCTCACCTGCCATTGCTTCCCGTCCCAGCGGCGCGGAGAGCATGCTTTTCAGCGTGGACTCAGAATTGCTGGAGTCCAGGTCCAAAAGGTGGATACACCAGAGGTGGCTTTGACCACCTCTTCCGTCCTGCCTCCGGACGCGGAGGATGCCCTAAAGGCTGAGGAACGAAAGGAGATGGCCCTTCGTAGAAGCAATCAAGCGGACTCCTGGGCGATCCGGGCCTCCACGGCAGCTTCCTTCTTCACCAGGGCATCGGTGTGGTGGCTCAAACAACCACAAGCCCGGATCCCATCGGAGAACCTACAGGATCCATCACCAGGACCTCTGCAAGATCATTGAGGCGGGCCAAATACGCCGCGGATGCATCTTTGACCGCGGCCAAATTTTCAGCCCGCGCCATTGCATCTTTGGTGACGGCCCGTTGCATGCTGTGACTGTGACATTGGTGCATTGGCCGCCAAGAACAAGTGGAAATTGGCTGCCGCCCCCTTTGAGGGGGAATGTCTATTTGGCCAGTCTCTGGACCCCTTTTTAGTGGATACCAGGGACAAGCGGAAGGTTCTCCCTACACAGGGCAGGCGGGCGGATTTCCGTTCTTCGCCATACTTTAGATGGCCCTCCTACCGTCTGGGAGAGGCTGGGGCTAGCTTTCCCCATCAGCAGAGGCCCTTTCCTTCCAGGCCCAGCTAGCAGACCGAGATATCGGGATTTGGGAGCAGAGGCAGGCAATAGCCACAGAGCAGACATTCCTTTCATGGTAACAATACCAGAGGGTTCAGGTGGCGCAAGTGACATCGGGCCTCATCCCCCCATTGGGGGCCGCCTCGGTCTCTTTTCGGAATGTTGAGAAGAGATCACAACTGACACCTGGGTCAGGGAGACAATAAAATCAGGGCTCTCCCTAGAATTCCTCTCCGCTCCCCCAAGGTTTTTCCTCCACTGTCCCATTTCCAGAGACCCTGCAAGAAGGGAACTCATGGAATCTGCTATCCAGCATTTGCTGGATATTTGGGCCATTCAGCCGGTTCCGCCGGACCAGCGGGGGATGGGCTTCTATTCAATTTTGTTTGTCATACCAAAACCTTCGAGGGGGTTTGAGGTCAATTCTGAACATCAAGGGACTCAACCAGCATCTGGTCTACAGAAGATTCAAGATGCACTCCCTTCGTTCCATTCTGGACGGAATACGGGAGGGGGACTTCTTGGCTTCTGTAGATCTCACGGAGGCTTACCTCCATGTCTCTATTCATCCAAGTCACAGGCAATTCCTGAGGTTTTGTTATGCCGGGCGCCATTTCCAATATGCGGCCCTCCCGTTCGGCTTGGCGTCGGCCCCTCGGACATTCACCAAGATCATGACCACACTAGCTGCATACCTCATCCGCATTCAGTGTTATTTGGACTATTTGCTAATCCAAGCGTCCTCCCTGATGCAGGCGGAAAAGGACATAAGCATGACAATCCGGATCCTCTGGGATCACGGGTTCTCTGTCAACCTGGACAAATGCCACTTGGTTCCCACGACAAGACTGGTGCACTTAGGGGCACTCATAGACACACGTACAGGACAAGTCTTTCTTTCCCAGGAGCGGCAGGACAGTATCAGGACCTTGGCAGGCCAGATTCGAGCAGACAGAGTAGCACCTTTGGCGTCTCTGTCCCAGCTCCTGGGGAAAATGGTATCATGTATAGACATAGTGCCATGGGCACGGTTCCACGCCAGGCCACTCCAGTGGTTCCTGCTTCCATTCCAGATGGCGGGCCACAGCACCTCGATGTCAAGGGGCTGGGTACCACCGGAGGTGCTTTGCTCATTCCACTGGTAGGGGTCCCGAGCCATCACACGGGGCTGTTTCTACAAGGAACCGGACAGACAAACGATCATGTCCAATGCCAGCCTCTTCGGATGTGGGGCACTTTTCAGATCCCAGGTGGCCCAGGGACGATGGACCCAGCAGGAGCTCCAGCACAACATAAATTGGCTGGAGCTCAGGGTGGCCCACTTAGCCCTCAGGGGCAATGCGCAATGCCCATGGACGCCGGGATCCCCTCTGCCATCCAACCTCACGCTGGGGCTTGGAGTGGCACAACAGCCCCCCGCGATGCCAGGTCCTACCGCACAACCCCTGCCGCAAGCGCAGGGACTCCTCCCCGCCAACGGGGGTGCGTTTGGAGCATGCCAACAGGTGCAGCCAGGAGGGGGACTAATCGGAGGGCCCCCGCAACAAGCCGTCACTCCGCCGGCCGCGCACGTGCAAGCCGCCGGCCCAGGAGCCAACCCCCCCCCCCCGGTTTTGTGCCACGTTTGATGGGAATCCCAAGAAACTAGCCTATTTCCTCCACCGAGTGTGGCCTTACGTTGACGAGCATGGAGCACAATTCCGGTCAGATAGACAGTTAATTGCCAAGATAACCAAGGGAATGAACGAGGGAGAAGCAGCGGAGTGGGTGGCTGAGCTCCATGACGAAGCGGCCCCGGAACTAGACGACGCGAACGAGTTTGTCCAACTCATGAGGGTCCGGTTCCACGATGCGGCCCAACACGTGGAAGCCGAAGAACAAATTCAGAAGTTGAAGCAAGCGGGCCTCCCAGTGAAAGAATTAGTGTGGGAATTCAGAAGAGCAGCGGGGAAAGTGAGAGATTGGCCCGAGCGATTCTTGGTGTACACATTTACAGCACCCTAACCCTAACCCATTTCAAGATCACCAGCGGTCAGGAGTTCGTTCCTATGCGGAACTACCTACCGAAGCTCCCACTTCGATGTCCCTGGCTGAGTGGATGGAAACATTGAGAAAAGGATGGGAAGATACCAAGAAAGCACTAGCTGAAGCAGCGGAAGCCTATAAGAAGCAAGCAGACAAGCACTGATCGCTCCAGCCCCCCTTCCGAGTGGGGGATAAAGTTTTCTTGTCCACTAAATACATCCGATTGAGAATGCCCAGCAAAAAGCTAGGGCCAAAATTCTTGGGGCCTTTCCCCATAGTCAAAATTATTAACCCTGTCACTGTGCAGCTTGCATTGCCAAGAATATTGGGGAAAATCCACCCAGTATTTCATTGCAGCTTACTAAAACCAGTGGCTAGGTCCAATATAAGACCACAAACCCAACCACCACCTCCCCCTGTAGTAATACAAGGGGAGACACATTATGAAGTTAAAAAAATCTTAGACTCCAGAATATTTAGAGGTCAATTACAATACCTAATCTATTGGAAGGGGTACCCTTTGTCCGAATCCACATGGGTAAAAACTTG
>QLTV01000558.1:878237-890889 GCA_003457575.1 Thermophis baileyi
CAAAGCCCAAGAGGGTTAAGGCAGTGCTGGAAAATAATGGCGGCCACACAAAATATTGACACTTTGGGCCCCATTTGGACATTCTCACTTAGGGGTGTACTCACTTTTGTTGCCAGCAGTTTAGACATTAATGGCTGTGTGTTGCGTTATTTTGAGGGGACAGCACATTTACACTGTTATACAAGCTGTATTCTCACTATTTTACATTGTAGCCAAGTGTCATTTCTTCAGTGGTGTCACATGAAAAGATATACTTAAATATTTACAAAATGTGAGGGGGTGTACTCACTCCTGTGACATACTGTATATATTTTATTGTGGTGCATAAATGTGGGTATGTGCACTTCTCTGGGTTTCTCAGGCAGTTTGTACAACCATTGGAGTGAAAAGGCTTGCCAACCCATGATTTAAAAGCTTTGTCTGTTATTACTGAGTACAGGGAGTTTCTTGCCCAAACCATCATACAGGATGCCTAATTAAAAGATTATTGAAAGACTGTTAAATGTTCATTACTGAAAGACTGAAATGAAGACAGTAACCATATACTTTATGCATGTACTTGATGTCTCAGCTTTTGATAAAAAATATCTTAAGGGCATTTACTATAGACTGTAAGAATGTCTGCTCTCAGAATTAATACATGCACACTCAATGAAGTCTTGCATTCCCAGAGTGACTCATATTTCTGATGGGGGAAATACCACCAAAAATTCAAATGGGAGAAATAAATTCCTTACAGCAGTTCCTTCAAAGTCCATTCATCTTCCTATTCCATCTTCCCCTTCCTAGGATACTTTTGGCAATTAGTAGCTATAACTTCTAATGGCCAATAGCAGAAACCAAACTCTGTTTCCTCTCAGTTGTGCAGTCCCAAGGCAATAAATAATGTGGAATTTAGATTACCAGGTCAGACAACCAGTGGGGCTGATAGAGTGGGAGTGTTCTGACATTCTCTTGCCTGATGCTTGTGTTGTAAGACAGTGGGGTACTATTGAGCATGTTAATTAGTTGACTTCATTGGCTCTGCTGTGTGAAGGTGATATACGGCAGTTGTTCCTTACGTAAAGCATTATTGCTGAGACTTTGTAATTTTAGAAATACAGAGGGTGGTGGGAGTATATTCAGTCTTTTTGATTGTTGTTTATTTTCAAGCTGTGTAATTATTTTATCTTAGCACATATTGGATGTTCATTTATTTTTTTTAAAAAACTACATCAATTCCAATAAATGATACATAATCATTACAAATCACCCTGTATATTGCTTACAAGGCTTCCTGCCACTCTATAGGGTCAGTGGTGTGGCCTGGCTCCAAAAATACTTACTGTAGCAGAATGTTGTATGTATGAGAAAGAACATTGTTTACATTAGACATTAAAATTTTGCTTTCTAGTGCAGGGCAGTTTTTTAAGCAACAATCAAGATAATAGGACCAGGTGATACGGTGGCTGCAATATAAATAGTAGTATGTTAGGAACATGATGTGCAATCATGAGCTTTCAATTCAGGAATGTGCTATACCAAAAAATATATGATGAATAAATTCCTCAATGGATTAAGGAGCCGTGTGGGTTTTGCTTATTTGCCTGGGCTGTTCTGTGATTCCATCCCCAAATGTTGATCATCTTTCCCATGAATGAAGCAAGGTCCCCTTCTGCTTCTGCTAGCTGCAAAATTGCATAACTATGTTAACTTGAGAGAGAACTTCTTTAAACATCCCTAAAAACAGATACACATGAATGCAGAGAGGGAGAAATATTTAATTGCTTCAATTTGTGGAATTCATAGAGTCAAGTTTTACCAAAAAGTAATTGGTCCGTTTGAAAAACTAGATGTTTTGAAGAGCCGGAGTTATTCCTGGTTCTGTTTTTTCTTGTTATGAGTGAGGCTATTAGAAGCTGTTAACATTCCAGTTCAACTTATCAGCGAGTGTAAGTTTCACTCTCTTCCTTACATGCTCAGTAAAAAGCAGAGCTCAAGGTTAGAGGGAACAGAATGCTGTTGCCATCATGCCCAGAAAAAACAACATTATTAATTGTTGTTTTGCTGGGCCAGGGGTGGGCCTTTATGACCTGTGAACTTCGACTCCCAGAATTCCTGAGCTAAATCTGTGTTTTCTTTATATTTTGTTATTTCCTTAGTCATCTTCAGTGGACAAAATTTAGCAATGATTTCACCAAAACTAGGTGCATTTTTAAAATTCTTCATTTCTAGTGCCTATAAATTATAATTTACTCTTGGCAACTTCCTGGACAAATCCACACATTTCTCTTGACAAGATCTTCAGAAGTGGCTGGACATTGCCTCTTTCTTAGGGTCAAAAGAAAGTGGCTGACCCAACGTCACCCTGCATGCCCTGCCCATGGCAGAATTAGCCTCCCGGTTTCTAGCCTGATGCCTTAACCGCTATACCTTCTCAGAATATTTCTAGATTTCATTATATTAGCTAAGTTTAAAATTGTATCTAGTTTTGAATCTGTTTCAATTTGACTTCTTGCTGTGGCTTGAAAGAGAGACTTGCCCAGTTCTGGTGATGGCAGTTTGATTGCCATGAGAATCACCAAGCCCCCTGATAACTCCATTGTTATCAGCTAAAATTCATGACGTGCCTTTGTCTCCACTAAGCAGGGTCATATGTGTCCAGTAGGTTTCTCAAGGGAAGAGGACTATGCTGTTTGCCAGCCAATCAAAAATTGGAAAGTGGACTGGAGGGAATAATATTGGTTAGATTTGAAAGATTAGGGAGATTACTGGGGAGCAGAAAGGGGCAATTGAAAGGATGGAAGAACCTCTGTTCTGGCATTACACCTTGATGCTGTGATTAGGCAGTTTTGACAATATCTGTAAAGTTCTCCAGGGCCTGTTCTGCTGGTTGTCTGTTTTAAATGACTCCATTAAACTTTTCCCATCTAATGTGTCTCTCCTTCCAAGATTAGCCCTGCAGAGGTTTGAGTAGTCATTCAGTTGTGTGTAAAGTGGCTGTGAAGAGCCCTCTGTGTGCACTGTATGAATAGGCTACATATCCATGGAAACCAGATCAGGCTGGCTGGGTGATCTTTGACCCACTTGTTGCCACCATCCTGTTCAACCTCATATGCCAGGATTTGCAGTTTCAGTGTTTTGCTTCTTCCTCTTTCCCATGGGGCTGAGAGGCCCCGTTGCCTTTTCAGAGGAAGTACAATCATAACACTAGCTTGTTCAGCCCTTTCCAGCGTTAACATCTTTTTGAATCTCTCCCCTAAGCTCTTGGTATTTCTCTCAACCTGTCAATGTTCAAAACACAGAACAGATTTTTCAGAAACGTCCAAAATCACATTAAATATGTAAAAAAATTATGTTTCACTTTGCATTAGCATGAGAACACTTGAAAAGTTTTTGAAACTCTAGCTGGGCTCATATATTGTAACAATAAAGAATCAAGACCAACAAGTAAGATTTCAAAGATTACATATACATTATTCCATAAAAATAAGATTGTCTTAAATGTCGTGAGACTAAATATGAAAGATCCAGATATTCAGGGATTTCATCTGTTTTTGCCATTGAAGGAATGTAAGTGAGTCTGGTTGTTGATTTGGAATCTTGCAATACCATAGACATAACCCAATTTGGAAACATTTTTCTTTTGTTGCTCTGCTTTCGGAATTTACAGATCCAAAACATCGAATTCCTAGGGTTAAACAATTCCTAAATAGAGGGCCTTGCTAGAATTCCTACAACTATTAAGATGCAGAGCTGTGATTTCTCTTGTTATATCAACAAACAAATGGCGACTAAATACATTCTGCTGAATTTAGTTTGGAGGCAGTTTTGTCTCTACATGCCTTCCAAATATTTATTTAATAATTGAATTTCATTAGGGATGAAAAGCTGGTGGTCGAGGAATTAATAGGTAAATTCTGTTTGAATCTGAGGGGTAATGAAATAACATTTGGGCCAGCATATTTTAGACTAATGGTTTAATCCCCAAAGCTATTCTGCTTACTTGATGATACAAGTTCATAGAAAAGTATATTTGTTTTAGAAAATAATACAATTTTTATTATAAAATGGTGTTTTTATATTTAGAGATTCATTCATACTTCCTGCTTAAGCCATAATGTGTGAATCCAGGTGTAATGGTTTTTACAGATCTGATTCAGAATATTAATAGCTTGTTTAACAAATTATAGTAGAACATGCTATGTGAAAGTATCCATTTTATCTAGTCTGGTAATTTTTTTATTTGCTTTCAGACCAGGGGTGGGATTCAGCCGGTTCGGACCGGTTCAGGCAAACCGGATGTTAATTTTAATCTGGTTCGCCGAACCAGTTGTTCCAAGGACTGGCTGACCCCGCCTGCCCCTCCCCTCCCAAGAGTCCACACGGCCCGTTTTGGATGCCAGGTAAGTGCAGGGCCCGCGTGGAGGCTCTGGAAGGGCGAAAAACGGGCCTGTTTCCGGCCTCCGGAGGGCCTCCGGTGCCCAGGGGAGGCCATTTTCACCCTCCTGGAGGCTCGAGGAAAGCCTCTGGAGCCTGGGGAGGGCAAAAAGCCCCCCCCCCGTGGTGCAGGAGGCAGAGTAGGCCACGCCCACCCAGCAACCGGGCAGCGAACCGGTTGCTAAATTTTTTCAATCCCACCACTTTTTCAGACTAACTTATATTTTATCACACACAAAACTTGCAAGAGTGCATACTGTCTGAAATTAGTTAATTTAAACCTTATGGAAAATTTCTACATGAATGGCGTGGATTAGATAGGTAGGTAGGTAGATAGGGTAGATAGATAGGTAGATAGAAGCAGCTCATAAATGTGCAACTTTATCAGTGCCACGTTTTTGATCATGTGGCTTTTATTATAACAGCTGCAGTAGTTACTTCATTTTAAACTGCTGTTCAAGATGCTCTTAAGAAACTAGGTCTAGAATTCAGGAATGCTTACTTACAACTACATGAATTTACTTATTTTATTTACAAAGTTGTCTTTTGTTTGCCATTGTAATGTGATTATTTCAATGCATTCGGTCATTTATTTTTTAAAAGCATTTTTAACGTTTGTAGGGTCAATTCTGTCCTACCATTGGTGTTTTAAAATGTCACAATTGCTTATGTATTTTTAATTGTTGTATAAACATGGTACTGTTTTAAAAGCAAATTAAACTAAATCTAATTTTTAATTTATTATTAAATAGTATTTTCTTCACCTTGTTTAAACTTGATTCATGCATTTGTTGCCCCTGCCTGCCAAGGATGTTGTGTCATCTCTTTTAACTCATGTAATATATTCATGAATATGTTTGAAAATATTGTTAATGGTAACAGCTCGTTTTGATTATATGTGAATAAAGTGAATAGTAAAAAATAACAGTAATGATAAATAAACAAGTTAATGTATTTTATGATTAATCAGGTATTAAATTTCTCTAGCAGGGAATAGGACAGAAAAAGACATTGACCTTCTTTTCATTCCAATCTGGAATAAAACCACTTAACTTCTAAATAAAATTTTACTCATTTGCATTCTCGCTCTGTACTTTGAAACTGCAGATTATTTTTTTTTCATCCAGCCATACATCTCATCTTTATACACTATATCCCTGCTGAGTGAATTTACTTTTTTCTGTTTATAATTAATTACCATATTCTTTCAGGATAGCAAGTAAAGTCACCAGACATCTGAAATCTTTCTAATTTTAATTACTTCATCTTCAGGAATAGATTGTAAGGTCACACCTCAAGATCATGCCTTCAGCATTTCTATTGCATATAAATCAAATATGAAAGGTATTAAGTATTATTTATATTTTTATCAAGATGATTTCAAGTGCCTCTAGGTTATAGTTTTCAAGTACACTTTTAACTGAAACATATTTAATTCTTGTATATTTAATATCTAGGAGGTTTGTAAAAGTGATTTTGCTCTTTTTCTTCATAGTTTCTATAAAACCACACAAATTGTTTTTTCTCTGATCTTCGTTAGACTTTTCTATCAAATGGCTGTGCTTCCCAGGATCCTTTTATTTTTAACTTGTGTATTCTAGTTAATGGTAGCCAAAAGAGAGAATCCAGATTTTAAGTTGTTTTCGTATAATTTTTCAGATTTTAAATATCTTACTAATGCACAGATTTGCTGTAAATTATATCCAGTTTTCAAAAAATAGTTTTTAGGTTTATTTGGTATACAAGTTATTAAAATATAATTTTTTAATTCTTTTATCCAAAGTAAAACAGGATTTTTAAAGATATTTACTATTTGGTAGTTTATATAAAGTGTGCTAATGCATCAGTAGACAGACAGCATAATAGTTTGAATCTGAATCTTGCTACTTTGATACTATGTTTTGTTATTAACATATGCTTGCTATATTTTGATAAATAACAGCAAAAATAATTGCCATAATTTCATTTGTACACTCAATATCCTTACCCAAAGATACTAAATTGCGACTTTCTCAATTCTTATTGATTCTTCCTTACTAAGAGTTTATTATGATTTTAGGAAAACAATTATGTTCTAGAGGAGGAATAAATCCATATTACGTTTTCAGTTCAAGAATGCTACATGTAATTGAATATATATATTATTAACCATTTGTTCTTTCTTCCTGTGGATTTAAAACTTATCCATGTGGCTGTATTTAAATTAACTGTCCAAATCTTTTAGGCAAATGTGTCAGCTTTCAAAAAGTGTCTATTTTCTGCAAAAAGAGTAAATGTACATTTTGCCATTATGTCTTTTGTCCACAAAGAATTCCAATATTGAAATATTATATTAACATGTAACTGAAATAATATTTGCATATATCATACTTAAAAATATTCTCCACCCCAAATTGACATTGAATTGTATAAATAATCTTATTTCATGCAGCAAATGCTTCTCAAAATCAACAAATAGGATTACTTTTTCTGAGCTAGCTACAGAGACTTCTAATCAGTATAATGGATTATTTTGAAATAGTATTACAGTAGATTATGAAGAGTGAATTAATTCTAAATTCTTTGGAACAGTCTCTTAATCCATTTGGTTTTAACCACTTCTATCTGCAGATTAAATCTTGGATCTTGTGATGCGGGGGTTTCAAGTTCATATGTTGCCTCCTTCAGTTTCTCCTCCACATGTTTCAACTTCAGTCCAAATTCAATCATTTAAAATTAGGCAGGTTATGGCCATGAGACTCCATAATTTGAATATTTCTTTAATATGTGTTTTAATGTACGATGAGGTCTTGTGAAGCCGATCACTCCTTCTTATTTGCAACTGGTAGCAGTTTTAAAGTTTTAATACTCTGTGGTATGTGAGCTAAAGATTTTTATGAGCATTTAACCAAACACAGTATATTAAGTACTTGTAAAGCAAAGTGAAGCTTGCCGTTCGTTGTTCAAATGCAGTGTCTGTAAGAGGCAGGAAATCTGGCCTTTAAAAACATTCCTAATTGGCTATAGCAACTCTCTTTTTCTTTTCCTTCCTCCTCTTAGTTTACTACAGGCTTCTCCCAGAGTAAAGGCCTGTTCCTGAAATGACTATAGCAGATGTGGGCAAGCCAGGGCCTGTTGTCTATACACCATTGTTCAGGCTTAGGTTTGCAGACCCGGTGGATTGTTGTATGAATTGGTGAATCTTAATCCCCAGCTGAGGAGAAGCTGTTTGGCAAATGGCAGGTTAATTTGCAGACAGCAGGATGCATTGTACTGTGTGTGTGGCACAACAGCATGTGGGAGAGAAATAGTTAAAATCCTTTTCATTCTCCCAGTTGCTGAGAGGAGGAAGAAAAGGAAGGTAACAAGCAACTAGGGCTTGTTCTAATCTCTCTGGAATGTAACCATTTTGAAACTTTTATAGCTTCAATATGCCATTCACTCACTTGCCAGCTCTTTTCCTTTTTTTTTTTTTTTTTTTTTTTTTTTTTTTTTTTTTGCACATGGATTCCAGCACAAGAGGTGCTCTCTTGAATTCAGAGGGGTTGTTCAACTTTCCACATCAACCCTTTTAAACTTTTCCCATTCCTTGTATGTTTTCAGAATATGTCTCCAGCCTTGCATATTGTTCTCTGAACTTAGTAAAAAAATAAATGCGTTTTTATAGATTTTTTTAAAAAAAAAACCACCGCCCCAGTTTGCAGCAGTTTCTCTGCTTATAAAATGGATTAGAAAGCTCATTTTGTAACCAAGCATGCTGAGTAGAAAAGAAGGGTGGAGTGTAAGATATACCAGCTGGAAAATGACAACATGTAGGACTTTTAATTAGTAGGTTTTTCTGTGTATATTTAGGTATTTTGGGTGTCTTGCCTTCTCAGTCATTCTCCATTCAGAGGTTCCAAGAAAGCTGAGTCATCGAATGGAGTAGCGCTTGCTGCCCTAGTAACGCTGACTATTATAGGTGTCTTTTAAAATTACTTTGCAGTAAACGGCAAATGAACTCACACCACCACTCAATGTTTGGAAACAGATTGGAGCTGTACAGCAGCCAGATCCAGGGAGTTCCCCAATCTAAGCAGCCGCTTTGATCTCAGGTCTTGGAGAGTAGATCAAAGGCAGTCATTTAGGAAACTACTACTACTGTACTCACAGTCCAGAGTGTACTGTAGGTCATTGAGCTAGCTTGTTGGGAGTCATGGGGCCAGCTGCATACCAAACATACTCCTTGTACAGATGACAGCCCTGGCTCCCTGCCTTTTCCTCAATTGGCTGTTGCAGGAACCTTGGAGACTAAGATCTGATTACAGGTCCTGAGCCCAGCTCTGCACAAAGGGCAAAGTTTCAGCACTAGCTTTGGAAATCTCAGTGGCAACTCAGTGTTGTTTTCTGCTCTGTGTTATTTTCTGCTCTAGCGTCATATTCTTTCTTCCTTGTGTCACATTATTTTCTGAAAAGTAACAATCTAAAATATTGGTTCTAGGGTGTGGTCTAACCTCTACCCCGTGTGGTCATAATAGTTATTGCCTATGACTAACCATGGTAGACAGCAACAAAATCAAATCAAATTCAGAATTAGAAAATACAATTTTGAAAGTGTAACATTGGTGCTGGAAAAGGGAATTTAGATATCTGTCCACAGTGCTACCATGAAGTGTTGGCAGCTGCAGATGTCAAACTCTTGAAATTCAGAAACTTGATGTAAGAAATTTGTTATATGACCAGACTCCACAGTTGCTGTTGCAGTGTGAAAAGAAAAGTTAAAAAGTTGAATAGTTTCTGAGCAGAAGCAGTGACTTTGTTGGGCTTCCTCAGTTTCATGCTACATATATGCACTTGACATGATATTCTATCATCTTCAACTAGAAATAAACCACCAATCAGTAGTCATACTAGTTAAGATTAATAGAAGCTGCAGTCCAGCACATATAGAAGATACAAGGTTGGAGAAAACTAATACAGCAGTTCTAGAGCCCAAGTTGAAATCATGCAGGAAAATATATTTATCCTATCTACCACAGTGTTTGCATCATATTCATATTGTAGTTGGTTTTAACATATTTTCTCTGAGCCAGGAAATATTCCAGATTATGGTTAAAAAAAGTGTGTTACTTATAATCTTGATCTATACTTCAAATTACTTCTGTTGCCTTTGCTTATTATTCAGTCTCAGTCAGGAATGAAGCACTGGATTGATCTGAATGGCATTTTTGCTGTACTCCTTTTTTATTCTGTGGTCTGTCTTTTTTGTCCTCTAAAAACTAAAGGATTGAGAGATGGACTAGCTTAGTACAGTGACTCTGCCATTGTGAATCCTCAGAGTTGAATTGTAGAGTTCTTGTTGCTCTCTGAGCTTATTTGCTTGCAGACATTTCATTACCCAACTAGGCAATGTCATCAGGCCCTGATGCAAGCATATGATGTCTGCAAGGAAACAAATAGGAGATTGGTGGACTTTATAGCCGTGATCTGTAATTATTGCAGTACCAAGGTGTACATCTTTTACTTAGGGACAACACAGTCATGTTCAGAATATCATGGGATCTTGCCTACAGAAAAATATTAGGCTACCAAGCTTAAGCTTGTAGAAACTAACCGCTTGAACTTAAATTTGTGAATCCTTGCAAATGACGCTTTATTGTAATAACTGCCAGTATACTTTTTGTAATGGTGCATCAAGTTTATAAGAATTGCTCTTTAATTGCTGCCTAAAGGAGTTATTTTGAAGGAAATAATCCTTTTGGCTCATAGTTGGTGTTGGGAGGCCAGTTGTCTTTTCCTTTACTTAGGAGGAAGGATGTTTGCTTGTGCATTTTCATTCATTTTTATCCTGGTATTGTTAGTTTTGGCTGTATTCAGTTTTAAGTTTTGAGGCTGAATTTTACAGCTAAAATGTAAAAGGTTGAAGAAAAACAGTTCTGCATTGTGGACAAAGCAGTCTGTTACAGTAGACTATTTGTGTGTTTTATGGGAATGAGATAAGCTCTCTTCCTGTTTCATGTCAAGTATTCACAAATCCTGCTTCCTTTGTCCAAAGGTGCTTTCTTCATTGGTCACCTTCCAACTTTTGCTTCTCATCTCCAAAGGGAAAAATCCTGAACACTTTCATTTTTTAAAAAAAAATATAACAAAATTGGCAGTAGCTCTAAAATTCAAAATGTTTGCTCTGCTCCCGAGGAGGAATGTGAAATCTGGCCTTAATCTTGTGCTGGATGCTAACAAATAAAGCTGCTTTCCATAGAAGCTCAATACGGCTGTGAAAGTATTAACTATATCTTTACTAGGCCTCAGAGAGCATAGGGTTTGGTCTATCCACTAGGAACTGTATACAAATCCCCAAATCCACCAGATTTTAAGAAGGAAGTTTGAATAGGTGCAGAAAAGAACAGTCAAGATGATGAGTTTAAAAGTTTTTAGGATATGCTTGTGTCTAACCTTGAGAAAAGGCCACTGATATATGATAGTACAGTTCAAATACGTGAACGGATGTCATGTAAGAGGAGGGCAAGACCTGTTCTCAGATTTAAGTTACAGAAAGGCAGATTCCAATTAAATACTAGATCAAAACTTCCTGAGAGTAACAGTTCAACATTGGAACCTCTTATCTGAGAGATAGTGGGTGGAGTTTTTCACTAGATGTGTTCAAGTAAAAATTAGATTGTCATCAGTCTGGGGTGTTTTAATTTGCATTCCTTCACTGAGTAGGGAGCTGGACTGTGAGGTCTAAATGACCTTTTCCAAACTGTCAATTCTCTTCTTGGAAGGATAAAAAAAATACCTCAAACTGCTGGTACAATTTGTTTTAGATTGTTTCAACACTTAAATTTTCTCACTATAATTCAACTGAATTTATTGCTCATCTAAAGCTGAAATGTGAATCCCAGTGCATTTCTTACTTCAAGTCCTAACTTGCAATAATGCAGTTAGTGTGAATGTGAACCATGTTTGTTTATTTTTATCAAATTTATTTTAAAATGTAGAACTGCCCAATAGCTGCATTCTAGGTGGTCTGCAATAAAATACATTAAAATATACAATCTGAATAAAAACATAAGAGACAATAAAATCAAAATGAAAAATCATACAAACTAGGCAATGGTAAGAAGGTTGTTCAAAATCTAAAATACAAATGAAAACCCGGAGGAAAATAGTGCACTTGGCACTCAAATTATGCTGATGTGAGTACCAGTTGAGCCTCACCAAGAAAGGGAATTTCAATAATTTTATAATTTCAGAAATTCACTATAGAAAAAACTGCCTTTTAAAGCCACCTGACTATCTTTGATGGGAGGGAACCTGGTGGAGAACCTCATTACATCCTCTTAAAAAGTCCAGTTGATACAAACTAGCGAAGATGCTCCTTAGGTAAACTGATCCTAACCCAGGTCTTAAATGGGTATTTCACAACATAAGGAATGTTTTTTTGGGGGGAAACTATTTCTGGTTGTTACACCCAAGGGGACATTATTGAAATAGTGGAGATAAGAAAAGAGATCTTTCAAAACAAAAGTTATTTTTTGAAACTGGTTCATTTAAAGAAATTTATTCTTGTGAGTTTAAGATACTTTGGTCTACAAACCAAGGTTATTGATTTGAATGCCCTAAAGGGCACTTTCTTCTCAGTTTGTCTGCAAGGAATTGTAGCAGTATTGTAATTTAACAGGGCTCACTAGGAATTTATCCTACAGGAATACTTTATGCTGAATTAAAAATAAGAGTAGAGAGAATAAGGAATAAGATTATTGTTATGTTCTAACTGTTTAAACTGTGTTACATGGTTCCAACCAGGTCCAGCGTTTGAGCGGGAAAAAGCTCAAACGCTATTGGCTGGTCTGTCTGACAGCTCCCTATAAAAGGGCAAGCTGTCAGACTGCTCTTTGCTGGTTGCTTACACAAGAGCTGAAATAAAGAGCTGTTTGGGAAGTCTGTCTCCTGTCATCTCTACCCACTATCTAACAGTGGCGACGAGGGCTTGGGCCAGGAGAACTGTGACTAGCTTCTTCAGCACTTTCAACCAGCCAGGCAGACATCTTCCTGCCTCCCGCTATTGGCTGGTCTGTCTGACAGCTCCCTATAAAAGGGCAAGCTGTCAGACTGCTCTTTGCTGGTTGCTTACACAAGAGCTGAAATAAAGAGCTGTTTGGGAAGTCTGTCTCCTGTCATCTCTACCCACTATCTAACAGTGGCGACGAGGGCTTGGGCCAGGAGAACTGTGACTAGCTTCTTCAGCACTTTCAACCAGCCAGGCAGACATCTT
>QLTV01000558.1:914930-927359 GCA_003457575.1 Thermophis baileyi
GGGACCGCGGGGGAGGGCCTTCTCTGTAGCCGCTCCGACTCTGTGGAACCAACTTCCCCCCGAGATCCGTACTACCCCCACCTTACTGGCCTTCCGTAAAGCCGTTAAGACCTGGCTTTTCCGGCAGGCCTGGGGCCAATAGTTGTTCTGATTGGCCCATGCATGGGTGTGTGAATGTTTTATTTTAAATATAGATGTTTTTTTTAAATTGCTTTTATATGTTTTATTTTTTTATGATGTAAGCCGCCCAGAGTCCTTCGGGAGTTGGGCGGCATATAAATTTTATGAAATAAATAAATAAATAAATAAAATAAGGAAATGAAACCCTCCTGTATGACTTGATTTGGGGAAAGGCAGTGAATCAATAATTTGCCATTTTAGATCTCATTTTTGAGAAATTGTCTTCTAATCGACAGAAGTCCAAAAAGCAGAATGAATAGAAATTTCTAATAAGGAATAAAAATAGGCATTTCTTCTGTTTAATTTTTTTTAATATGTGGATTATACAGAAGAGAACCAGAATCTGTCCAAGTAGTACTCTCTGCCTTAGCAGTTAATGCAATAAATTGGTTATTCATAAGTTGGCCTTCTGTTATTGCCATTGACCTTAGGTTTTTACTGTTCCTTTGGGGGCTCTGGCAAGATGCCAAAGAAATAGAAAAAGTGGAAGGGGTATGAAGAAATAATAAATAGATGATCCATAATGATGAAAGTAGTTGTGAGAAGCATTTGTTTTCAGCATTCAACCTTTGTGCTTCAGCTTGATGTCTAGCAGGTTTTCCCCTCATATGGTTCCTCCTCCTGCACATGGAATTCATCCCTCAGGAATCCCACACCCCACCATCGTGTCGCCTATTGTTAAACAAGAGCCGACACCGTCCAGCCTGAGTCCTGAAGGAAGCTCGTAAGTAATAGGTTAGCTGGCTGCTGCCTGAATGCCTTCGTTGGTGGAATGTCTAATAGGGAAACAGTTGCTATCCATTTATTATTTCTTAACATGTTTTACAATGTACTTGGATGCACGTATGTCCTCACAAATTCATGATAATGCAACCTTACTGGTCACTATAAAATTCCTCCTAATTTAATGAATATTTTTGGAATGCATTATTTTTCTTTTTATTCTTTCAACATAGTAAAAAGATGGAAAGAAATAACGCAAAAGGATTAGGGCTCTGGCATTAGCACAGTGAACACAACAGAACCAGATTTGGCGTGAGGGGAGGGAAGCTTGAAAAACAATGATCAAGTTCAAAAAGGGCCAGATGAGCCTCCAGCTGTGTGGAGAAAAACATTTCCCCACAACATCCCTGCAGAAAAGGCAGTTGGGCAATGACTGGGATAGTTGCTCATGCCTCTGATTATAAGCTGCAGGCCCCTTCCTTCCCACACCTTCCCTGTCTGTTACATGACTCTGAAAATGGAGCTATTATTAAGGACTTTGAAAGAAATCCAGAAGCTCTGCCCTGCATGCTTTTCCTGACTTGTTTAAACAAATGGAAACAACAATCTTTTAAACAAATGGAAACAACAAAAGAGCCGAGGTGGTGCAGTGGTTAGAGTGCAGTACTGCAGGCTACTTCAGCTGACTGCTAGCTGCAGTTCGGCGGTTCAAATCTCACCGGCTCAAGGTTGACTCAGCCTTCCATCCTTCCGAGGTGGGTAAAATGAGGACCCAGATTGTTGGGGGCAATATGCTAACTCTGTAAACCACTTAGAGAGGGCTGTAAAGCACTATGAAGCGGCATATAAGTCTAAGTGCTAAGTGCTATAATCTTCTGTTTCTTGAACCAGACACCAATTTGGAATCCTTGACTCCTCTGAAGTTAGGTAAAATATCAACAGGCTTTTGTTAACATGCAACATGGCTGGGATAAATTGGATAGAGCAGATAACTGTCTTCATTGCAAGTTCTACACAAGTGCACATCACCCCTACACTACTCTTACCTTATGAACTGTTGAGAACAGCCATCATACGCTGTATCTTATTCCTCTTCCATCAGCCATTAAAGGTACGGAATATTGCACACTATAAAAATTATTAGGTGTCACAGTTTTGAAAGTGAAGGCTTTTTTCATAGGCGTAGCAATTTCCGCAGTATTCTTCGGTACCTTTGACTCAATAGACATGGTGTGAAATGAAACTTCATTAAGCAGCTAACCACTTCTAATAGTGACAGAGTTTGTTAGAAATAATAATCCTTCACTGTGCCTCATGTTTTCTGTTCCTTGTTGGTGGAAAGAGAGTGCGTAGATACGTGGATTATGGGACTGTAATGAAAAATGTGGCTCTTCCAGAAAAACACCTGTTATTGTCAAAAAGGAAGAGGAGAAGAAGCCCCATATAAAAAAGCCTCTGAATGCGTTCATGTTGTACATGAAGGAAATGCGCGCCAAGGTTGTAGCAGAGTGTACGTTGAAGGAGAGTGCCGCTATCAACCAGATCCTAGGAAGACGGGTATAAGCACACTTTTTTGATTCTCTGCTCCATTTGTGTCCTGTGCTACTGACACATTCAAAATTTGCTTGTGTGACCAATGTATTATTCTTGTGCTGTTTCACAATGCCATTCTAAGAAAGTTTAAAGTCCATCTTCTGACCAGATAGAATAGGTTGTCAGTTGTCTGGGATTATAAACTCGGGACTTAAGAGTATCTTGTTTGTTGAATAGACTGAGGATGGAGGATAAACCAATAGTCAATAAATGTTAAGAAGTCCAAATATAAAGTGGCTCAGAAAAGGATGTAGACCAGGGGTCCCCAACCCCTGGGCCAGTACCGGTCCATGCAAGCAGCAGGTGAGTGAGCAAAGCTTCATCTGCATGTGTGGGATCTGTCCATCCCCCTTCCAGATTGTGGAAAAATTGTCTTCCATGAAATCGGTCCCTGGTGCCAGAAAGGTTGGGGACCACTGATGTAGAGAATGTTGGCTGAGAAAGAGGACCCGAAGCATTTAGAGGAACAGGAAAAATGAAAGAAAATGGCAGAAACTCTGGCACATGTCTATTCTGAAGCAACATCAAACTCCAGAGCCAGAATACTGTGGATGGGGTAAGAATGCATAAGAGCAAGAGTCAAAGTTGCAAAGTGGGATAGAAAAGAGCTGGATCGTGAGAAAGAAAATGGATAATAGAGAGTGTGTACCATAGGATTGAACAACTTTTTTCCATTGCATATAGAACCAGAATAGTTTTTATTTTGGTAAGAAAGATGTGCTGGGCTAGCAAGATTTGGCAGGCTGCATACAGGTGATTCTTGTATACATCTGGGCTGCGTAATTCTGCCTAATGTTGCCTGTTGCTGCAGTGTTGTGATTTTCCAATCCTCATAGATTGGGAGGGGTTGATGAGGAAAGAGGAAAAGAAATTTAAACTTTCTTAACATTGACTTGAATGAAGCCATTAAAGCTTTGTTTGTAGGTTTAAGTTGCTACAAAAATGTATGTGCCTTCAGTTATTTTCTCAGTACGATGTTGGAAGTGGAATGATAAAATCAATCAGCATTTGAGTTCTTTTGTATAAAGAGTAGCATAATTTTAAACCATCATTTAAAGCTTTATTCCACGTTCAGACTACAATATATTTTTCTATGCTTCAGTGGCATTCGTTGTCCCGTGAAGAGCAAGCCAAATACTATGAGTTAGCACGGAAGGAACGACAGCTTCATTCTCAACTCTATCCCACTTGGTCTGCCCGAGATAACTATGTAAGTCATAATTACAGATATGTATGCTTCAGTAATGGTACTTCTAATAGTCATCATCATCATTCAAATTCTGGGATCTGAACTCTGCATCTATAGATTCACAATCCACTGTACTATAGACAATTAAATATTTTTTTCATTTATGGTTCATTTTTCAGAATTGTCTTCAAAGTTGAGTTGTAAACTGTCAAGCGCTGGGGAAATCAGGAGATTCAGGCAGTTCAAATGAGTATAAAGATTTATTGCAAACTTGAGCTCTCTACAAAAATCTGAGCTACTAATGGTCAAGGGAAATGAGCAGGAATTAAGAAAACATTCAATATGGACTGGACTTAGATCTCTTGTGGGTGCGCAGAGACCCATGACTTATGACGTGTTTGACCCCTCCCTCGGGCTCAGCTTGGTCATCTTCTACATAAACAACCAGAAGTATATGAAGAAAACACAAAGAAGTAATAATGTTAAAAGCTGGGAATAGGTAACCAATTCCAGCAGGGAATAGTGAGAGACTCAATTAGCTGCAGTTGACTTCTGAATATTCAGTGAATGTTTGCCCATGAGTTTCTAAAATGATTTAAGGGGGATTGAAGAAGGATCCAGTAGGAATTGATTAAAATTAATCATAAGGTTATAGTGTGCAAAACTCAGTTTTTCAGAACAAATCCTAATAATCCCTTATTTGGGCAAACTAAGATATTTAAAACAATGATGAAGAATCAGTTAATCTCTTTTGGGAAAACATTTTTGTTTGCTCTCTCAACATTTGCCTTTATTTGTTGCTTACTGGAAATTTTTCATAGTCACCATATCTGCAGTAAAGTCAATAAAGAATAAAATTCTCATAATAGAATGGCCAAATAATACATAGCAGAGCATCTCATTATGAAGCCCCCCAATTTTCTGTGCTTTTGTTTTCTTTTCCCTAAATAAAATTTGCAGCCAGAGTTGCCATTTTTTGTTTCTTGACATTTCATACACGTGTCTTTTGAGACTGTTTTTAATCTTGAGAATTTAATTTACAAAGAATGTATTTCTGCTCAGTGAATAATTATAAACAGCTAGATAGTTGGTTTTAAATGAGTTTACGAAAGCAAATGTTTCTGTTTTTAGATAGTCTTTCTGCAATATGTGTTTAATTGGATGAATATCTTTTTATTATGGCAGTCTTCTTCACCATAAATCATTAATGACAAAAAAAGCACATGCTGTTGTCCGGTGCAGTGACTTATTCAAATAAAATTGTTTTGCATGGCATTTATCTCCTTAAGTATCATAAGTTTTTAAATAAGTCTACAATGTGATTCTGACTTTCAGTAAATTTGTCCTTTTCAGGGTAAGAAAAAGAAAAGAAAAAGAGAGAAACAAACTCAGCAACACATCCAGGAAACAGGAAGTATGTATCATTGCCACTTGGTCAATCTGGTCGTAATCCATCAGTCTGGTCCTGAAGGAGTGTAACAGCACTATCCCACTTACCCATCCCCCAAGTGAGAGGAAGTGGGCGAGATCAAAATTGCTATTGTTTGTCTTTTCTTACAGTGTCTCCTAACTGGGTGATGTGTAAATGTATCAAGAAACCTAGCTTCCTAATCTGGGTAGGAATTTCAAAATGGCATCAAGGATTAAAAAGAGAACAGATGTTGAAGGGATATATTGAGGGGGGAGGAGAATATAACTCCCAAGTTGTTGGTTCCTAAAAACAAAATTCAAAGAGAATGTAAGCTGGCTTCTGGACAGTCGGCATTATGAGAATAATACTTCTGGTGCTGTGGCTTTGGTACGGCCCTAACTACAATGCTGACTGGGAATGGCTGCTTTGAGAATAAATACATTTTTCAACCAAGGAAACAATCTGCTTTTAATCATTTCAGCCCTTTCCCTATTTGGCTGAAAAAGTATCATTTGCCATTTACGTTAGGATGGTAGATTTGGAACTGCATAGTTTATGGCTCCGTCTTTAACCACTCTCTTTTTAGCCTAACCAGCTTTTACAAAATTAAAATAGATTAGGATAGTTTCAAGTGTGGTGAAAAGTAGGAGACAACGAAGGAATCAATACACCTCTGCCCTCTTTGTTATTAACAGATCCAATGGCTTTGAAGAGCAAGAAGCCCTGCATGCCATATCTGTCAGCTGACAAGTCCTGTGACAGCCCTGCGTCCTCTCATGGCAGCATGTTAGATTCTCCAGCCACCCCCTCCACTGCCTTGGCATCACCCGCAGCGCCCGCTGCCACCCACTCTGAGCAAGCACAGCCCCTCTCCTTGACCACCAAACCTGAAGCCAGGGCTCAGCTGTCTCTGCACTCGGCGTCTTTCCTGCCCAGCAAGGCTGCTTCCTCTTCCTCAAGCCTCACCAGCCAGTCTCCTCTCCTCTCCAGGGCTCTGCCCTTCACCTCCATGCCCCCCACGGCTCTTCTGAGTACGCCTCCGACTTTTGCAGCCATTTCGTCTTCTCAGGCCGCCCTGGCTATGTTGCAGGCCCAGCCGCTTTCCTTGGTAACCAAACCAGCCGAATGAGGAAGCTTCCCCAACACCCGTCTCCCTGTTAAAAGCCCCCAGTTGAGATGACGAAGCAGACAAAGCCATTTATTGGTCAATATTTGACCCTTTCTGAACTCTTCCGTAAGGTGACTCTTGAGGAAGAAAGTGCTCTACTCTCAGAGTTGTTTTCAGTAGTCTGTCTGAAGACCATTTTTTAATTATTTTTTAAAAACCACCACCACCACGAGAAAAAAAATACTACTTTTTAACAAAACCCTGAAAAGAATGAAAAACAAAGAACACAAGCCAAGTCTTGTGTTTCTAACAGTGCCTCTTAGGCATGTAGACTTGTATAGATGGATCATCTCTCAATGGTGTTTGCATGTTTTGATATCTTGCTAACTTTTGCTATCTCCCATTCCCTTGGCAAGACAATGTTTTATATGACTTCTCCCCACATCCCGCTGTTCCATTCTTTTTCTAAGAGACTTGCAATATGTACCAGAAGACACAGTACCACAGAAATATAGTACCTCACTGTCATATTCAGAACTGCCGAGCCTCGGGGAGGCCAAATACATTTCTTGTAATCTGGAGTGACTGTCCGGGAAAATGGTAGGACAATCCATCCTATTTCCTTACAGAATTATTTTCTGTAGCAGGCAGTAGGGGAATAGGCTTTGGGAAATTCCATGTTATTTTAAAAAAAGGAAAATAAATCTGCATCCTAACTTGCTGTGTGAGAGTATTCAATGAAGAATTTACATTTAATACATCTTGCACTCTGCCCCTCCTTTTCCCTTCATGAGTATGCACGAAGAGGAAAAGTGTTTGCAACTGATGCCTTTATATTAAGATGGTCTAGCCTGTTGGTTCTGTCTACCTTAATTTTGGCCCCATTAATTCCCAGAACTGGACCATAAACGATTCCTTCCCTAATAAACATTATGAAGTGTATATAAAGAAATAATTTGTACGTGTTGTTTGGATGAGCCCATCTGAAGAGTCTTTCTTTAGATCTTGAGAAATGGGATAACTGAAAGAGGGAAGGGTGCAGAAAAGTGTGTTATGCTCTAGGGCAGGGGTCCCCAACTCCTGGGCCGCGGCCCACTACTGGGCTGTGACCCGTTCAGGGAGCTGCATATGTGCATGCTTGCCAGCCACTCGCACGGAACCATCCCCTCTCCCCTCCCCTCCCCTCCCCATCAGCAAAGCCGGAAAGGTTAGGGAACCTGCTCTAGGGAATTGAGAAAGACCCCATTCATATTCTAGATCAGGGGTCCCCAATCTCCGGGCCGCAGCCCACTACTGAGCCGTGGCCTATTTAGAATTGGGCCGTGCGAATGGCTGGCTAGAGCGTACGCACACACAGCTCAACTTGCGCCGGTCTGCCACTCATGCAAGTCAAGCTGTGCACGCATCAGCCCACCACTTGTGCAGTCCAGCCGTCGTCCCCTGAAGCCGGGCCGCCAAGCCACAAAGGTTGGGGACTGCTGTCTTCCAGCAATCTGACTGTCTACACTTAAAAACAAGACAATTAGTGTAAGAGAAAGAGGTGATTAAGATGCAGGAAGTCAGTAATTGACTGGCACATAAGTTGGTTAGGCCAAATGGGGTGAGCAGAATGAGAAACATGGTTTGGAACTAGAGCTGTTTTATTTATATCTCACATAATCTTCAGCAAGATCAAAGTGCCTTATAGAAGACTTCCAGTTATCTTTGTTAAGGGTCTGTAGTCTTCATTGAAGGGAAGCTAATAGTTTGCTTTTCCTCATCTATCCAGTAGGGTATTAGTGATACGGTTGATGAGGAAATAACGTAGTTACCAAGACCATCAAATGTTGGCATCTTCCCCATTAAAGCTTCTGGCTCCTTTAATTGGAGCACAAAATCTAAATTACTGCCCAAATTTTATGACTGTTTGCCAGGATGTCACATTACCTGCCTATTCATTTTAACGCTTTCATTTCCAGTATTAACTTAACCTATTCCTAGAAGTAACCTAATTCTAGATAGGTTACACTATAGATTTTTCCTGTAAGCACATGCTGGGAAATGTAGATTGTGCATGGTATCCTGCATACATAAGAATTCTGGTGATTGTGTGAGGTGATGCACAAAGACATTCTTTGTTGTTATTGTAACTGGAAATCTCTTCCTCAGGGTCTCCTCCAAGTTCAGTTCAAGTTGCAATGATGCATCCAGTGTTCTGACCTAGGCTTCCTGATAAAGCATAAATCACAAACGTAGTCCCAAAAAACCTTTTTATTTCAACGGCTGTGAATTATGTTCATTCACAGCCGTAATAAGTCCCAGTTTTAATTAGTCCGACAGAAGTCTGCCACAGTCTTTCGGGAGAAGGCTGATAAGCACCCACCTTTATCTCTCTTGACACACTGCCAAAGACCTAATTGGCAAGTAGTTTTGCAAGGCCAAAACGGAGTACAGAGTCAAAACGGAGCTGTTGAGTTACACCGACCAGAATGAACCAAGTTGCTTCCTGCAAAGCTCACATCCGTTTGCTCCTCTTTTATGTCCTATGGGAGGGGCCAATCATCTCCAAGCCTTACTCCCGAGTAGCCCTTTTCTTCCTTAACTGTTCTTGCCTTCTGGCAGCTCTGCGCATGCGCGCATTGGGAACAGGCTCCCCCTGTTCCTCTGCCTCGCTGATGTCAGCATCTGGAGGCTCCAGAGTCAGCACAGAACTCCCAGATGGCCCGGGCCCCATCTCTGCCTCTGACACAGAGCCTTCTCCAGACTCTAGGACTGGCCCATGTTCCTCCCCAGCCTCCTCGCTGTCCGACTGTGCTGCCAGCTCCGCAGGCCACTGGCGGACCACAACATCCAGCTTATAATTTTGTTGGCTGCAAAAGAGATAGCCCATTGCTTTCTTGGATTTTTTTTTTTACTTCCGTGTCTAACTTATACTTCTGATATTCCCTGGAGATTTTTCTTCTAAGCATTAATCATGACCAACTCTACTGACCCCAAACAAGATCGGTCAAGAATTTCCACCTGTTCATGTATGAACCATATAGATTGGGGGAGGAGGGGGGAGAGATGGGGGGACACCAGAAGAGAAATGGTAATCTCAAGTTGTGACATAGAACATGATTCTATAAATAAAAGCCAAGCTCTTCCCCAAAATTTAACAAAGCACCAATCATTACACAGTAGACACTTCACCTTGCTCTGGGTAGTAAAAGTTAGAGCAAGTTTTTTCAAATTGTTTTGTGGAACCGCAGGTTTTGTGAGAAGCTAATGGCAAAACAGCCACAACCACAAAATGTTTACTCCGATGCAGTCAATTTTCTATTATAGTAGAAGAGTTTTGCCTCTTCATTGGGAGAGCTGGGATTTTTCCCTAAACAGGTTCCAAAGTCTAAAAAAGTTTGAAAACCATCATAGCAGTTTCATGCTATATAATTAAGCTTCATTTTCCAATTCTTTTGCAATTACTGTCTATGTTGAATAACATATATTGGAGGTGGGGTGGGAAGGATATTTACTGCCTGTTTTTGCCCCGATCTATATGAATATTTCAGAGACATTCATCCAAAAGGAAGATGACATTGAATTTAAGATGATCTCTCTCTAGCCTCTACACACACACACACACACACACACACACACACACACACACACACACACGAAAAGTTGGCCTTCTTCAGGTCCCATCGGCCAGACAGTGTCGGCTGGCGGGACCGCGGGGGAGGGCCTTCCCTGTAGCCGCTCCGACTCTGTGGAACCAACTTCCCCCCGAGGTCCGTACTACCCCCTCCTTACTGGCTTTCCGTAAAGCCGTTAAGACCTGGCTTTTCGGGCAGGCCTGGGGCCAATAATTGACTGATTGGCCCATGTTTGTTTGTGTGAATGTTTTATTTTAATATTGATGTATTTTTAAATTGTTTTTTTTTATATATATATGTTTCTATTGTTGTCTTTTTTTATATACTGTGAGCCGCCCAGAGTCCTTCGGGAGTTGGGCGGCATACAAATTTTGCAAAATAAATAAATAAATAAATAAATAAATAAAATGGGATGGGCTGTATATTGTTAGCAATGTGTTTGTGCTAATGTCTAGAACAGTGGCCCCCAACCTTTTGGGCACCAGAGACTGGTTCCATGGAGAGAGGCTTTTCCACAGACCAGAGGGGATATGATTTCGTGGGCTGCCTGCATCCCACGAATGGGGTTTCGCTTGTTTACACGGACCAGTTTTTGGCATGTCACGTACCGGTGCACGTACCAGGGGTTGGGACCCCTGGTCTGGAACACTATGTAAAGTGGATTGGCCATACCACTTTTATACTAAGAGGGTAGCTTAATGCTTTGGATCAGGGGTATCCAATCTTGGCAACTTTAAAAGCTTTGGACTTCAACTCCCAGAATTCCCATGACTGGCTGGAGAATTCTATGAGTTGAAGTCCACAGGTTTTAAAGTTGCCAAGATTGGACACCCTTGGTTTGGAAGGACCCTGTGTTAAAATGTTGCATACTCTTGTTTCATGCATGCAACTTAGTGACTTGGATTAAAACCTTGATATGCAAGGTTAATGGGGCTATAAGGTGTAATTCTCTGTATCCCTGGGATTTCTTCATGCTTCTAAAACCAAATCCGATGGAAATCAGAGAGGCCCGGATTCAAAATGTTAAGAAAGAGTAGCATTTACTGATGGTTCAGTTGAAGTCTGGAAAGGGAAGCACACTTGCATGCTTGGCTTGTAATTTATGATATCAGACACATATTTACAGGAAAAAAACAAAAAGAACTGACTGTCCCCAGTAGATCAGTAATTTTAATATCCAGTGAAAGAGTCAGTAACAGCAAGGCAAGTCTCGAACAAAGTTACACAAAACCAATTTTCTCCCTGTGTCCTGGGGAGAAATAAAATACCAAAATCTTGATGGAAATAGTATCTGCCATGCCTGTTGAAATCTCCTTTAAAAAAATATTGGCTGCATCATTTTTTAAAATGTATTTCCACTGAAAACAGGATGCTAAGTTTCTTCATGTTAGCAGTTCAACAATGGCTCCTTTTTTCTAAAAAGCAAAAATTGATTTCAAGAAACATCTCCAAAAACATTGCATATTTGGCAAAAAGCACCTGGGTCATGTGCAACCTTGCTCGGAGAATCCCAAGAGCTGCCTGCAGACAAGCAGCCTCTTGAATCAGATTTCATGGAAAATTAAGGGCATGAAGCAACCTGTCAGAATAATTAAAGTCTGACCCTGGGCCAGACAGCTTCAAACAGATGTTGAGCTTTAGCAGGAGAATATTTCTTTGTTTTACGCTGCATTTTCCCATACGGGAAAGAACATCTGTTAGGGTGCTGCTTCAGGAGGAAAAAAATGGAGAAGAAAGTCACTTTACTGCAAAGGGTTGGAGTGGGGGAGGCAGTCAAAATACAACTGGCATCTTAGTTTGAGGGTTTGTGTCTAGGGCCAGGTTTGCTTCCAATGAAGTACAGGTAGTCCTCGACTTACAACAGTTCATTTAGTGACTGTTCAAAGTTAGAATGTCACTGAAAAAGTGATTTATGACCATTTTTCATACTTACAACCGTTGCAGTATCCCCATGGTTACGTGATCAAAATTTGGACAATTGGCAACTGACTCATATCCAGGGTCATGTGATTACCTTTTGCGACAGTCAGATTCACTGAACCGTGTTACTAACTTTACAATGGCAATGATTCACTTAATAACTGTGGGAAGACAGGTCGTAAAATGGGGCAAAACTCACTTAACAAATGTCTCGCTTATCAACATAAATTTTGGGCTCAATAGTGGTTGTAAGTCAAGGACTACTTGTAGCACAGCGGTTCTCAACCTGTGGGTCGCGACCCCTTTGGGGGTCGAACGACCTTTTCACAGGGGTCGCCCCGCGCGCTAGCCCACCATCTTGGAAATGCTGCCAGTTCGGCCGTGCCTGCGGGTTGCCGGACAGCCGGTAGCCACGGAAATGGGAGACCGCCCACCCGCCCGGACACCGCCATTTGAGTTCTTTTACCCTCTGTGCATGCGCAGAACGCTTTGCGCATGTGCAGAGGGTAAAAGAACTCAAATGGCGGCGTCCGGGCAGGTGGGCGAAGTCTCCCGCTTCCGTGGCTACCGGCTGTCCGGCGACCCACAGGCACAGCCGAACTGGGAGCATTTCACCCCTGGTGCCACGCCCCCTTTGTCACCTCATCGGGGGCGGGGAGGGGGTCACGGTGGCGGAGGGGAGGTGGCGGTG
>QLTV01000558.1:940320-988112 GCA_003457575.1 Thermophis baileyi
TCAACCCCTTACTGTCCGGGTCAAATGGTTGTCCAGTCTGTTTTTGAAAACTTCCAGTGATGGAGCATCCACAACTCTGGGAGGCAAGCTGTCCATTGACTAATTGTTCTATCAGGAAATTTCTCCTTAATTCCAGGTCAAATCTTCAACTGACAAGCTTCCATCCATTGCTTCTTGTCCTATCCTCAGGTGCTTTGGAGAATAGCTTGACTCCCTCTTCTTTGTGGCAGCCCCTGAGATATTGGAACACTGCTATCATGTCTCCCCTAGTCCTTCTTTTCATTAAACCAGATATACCCAGTTCCTGCAACCGTTCTTGATATGTTTTAGCCTCCAGTCCCCTAATCATCTTTGTTGCTCTTCTCTGCACTCTTTCTAGAGTCTCAACATTTAGTCGTTGGAAATCGACACTGATTCAAAGGCACATAAGCAAACTTGGGAATCCTCTGTCCAATGTAGGCTGAGCATTCTGGGAGTTGTCCCACCATGTGCCAAAATTGCCAGGGTTCACTCACAACGTTAAGTCAAAATACAACACGTATAATAGCTTAATTTCAATGTGTGATTGCCTTTCTTGCCTTATTAAGTCAGGCATGCAAATGTATAATAAAACACAGATTAGAAATGGCCACACAGCCACTCGAAATAATGAGATCTTGCCATGATGTCAGCCAACTCACCTCACAGGATTGTTGTGGGAAAAATAGGAGGAGGAACGATATGCTCGCTACCTTGAGTTGTTTAAAAAAAATTATAAAGGCGAGATATGAATTAAATGTGGCATGAATGTGTACAACTCACCTTGCACTATTAATGAAAGTTCAGTGTGAAAATGTTTTGGGCAGTTGTGAGAAAGTTGCTCACTTACTTTAGAAACCAAAGCATTGGAGATAGATGCAACAAAGTATATTTTATAGGAAAGCATTAAGTCTGATCATTGGATTCCCTACCAACAGATAGCAGGGGGGAGAGAGAGAGCCCCCAGCAAAATGTTCCCTCCAATTATATACATTTGGTCAATTACATTTGAAGTAGAAAGGTAAAGGTAATCCTCGACTTACGACCACAATTGAGCCCAAAATTTATGTTAAGACATTTGTTAGTAAGTTTTGCTGCCTTTTTACAACTTTTCTTGCCACAGTTGTTAAGCAAATCACTGCAATGATTATATTAGTAACAAGGTTCTTAAGTGAATCTGGTTTCCCCATTGACTTTGCTTGTCAGAAGGTCTCAAAAGGTTGGATACTGCAACTGTCATAAATATGAGTCAGTTACCAACTGTCTGAATTTTGATCATGTAACCATGGGGATGCTGCAGTGGGGTTGTAAGTGTGAAAAATATAAATCACTTTTTTCATTGACGTAACTTTGAACGGTGACTAAATGAACTGTTGTAAGTTGACGACTACCTGTAAAAGGAATAATAGAATTACACTGTAACTCTTCCTCTGGAGCACCATGATACCCATTGAAATGACCTCCCTATTATATTTCACTCTTGCAGTGTGACATTGTCAACATGTCCAATATACTACAGTATTTATATTGCAATCTCCTATTACACCATTCTGTTCTTACTTTCTAGAACAGGGGTCTCCAACCTTGGCAACTTTAAGCCTGGCGGACTTCTGGGAGTTGAAGTCCGCCAGGCTTAAAGTTGCCAAGATTGGAGACCCCTGTTCTAGACAGACCGCTGTCTGATTTATATTAGCTGTCTCTGGTCCAAAGCCACAGCACTAGGTTATACAAATACTCTACTATCTCTAAGCTACCTAAAAAGTTGTACTTATAAAAGGGTGAATATATTCAACATGATTTTATAGTTTGCATTATTGTACACCACCACACAGTATTATTGTAGCATACAGAATACTTTTTAACTTTAACTTTTCCACATTGTAGAGTTCTCCAGTGATCACCCACAGTCAACGGACTTGACTCAAGGTGCTTCAGACCCAGGCAGAAGTTCTGTAGACAATAAACCACTTCAAGTTGTACAAAGTAACTTACAAAATAGCCAGCCAGAGGCACCCCAGCAAGGTTCTGATAAAGCGAAGGAAACAGCTGATCCATCCATTAATCACAAAGGTTCCCAGCCGGGTGCTATTGGATCCAACAAAGCTCAGGAAGACACAGATAAATCTCAAGGAGATCAGACAGACATATCTGATACATCTTCTCTTCTAAAGTCAAAAATTAAGGAATCAGAAAAGGGAGAAGACCTATCAATTAAGAGCCAGAACGCCCAGTCTGGTCTTTCTGCTCAAGACGCTGCTTCAAAATTAATTCAGTCTAAAAAGGTTCAGAAAGGGATAGATCATTCAGAAGACGCTAATGCAATTAAGAAACCAAAACAATCACAGGACCCATCAGCAAAAGTCCAGAATCCCCAGTCAGGTCTGTCTACTCAACAGCCTGATCCTGCAAAGTTAGATGCTACTAAAGCCACCAAAGCTCTGCCAGACATAGATAAATCTGAAGAAGCTAAGACAGACACATCTGGTACATCTCTTCCAAAGTCAAAAACTAAGGAATCAAAGCAGGGAGAGGACCCATCAATTAAAGGCCCGAACACTCAGTCTGGTGTTTCAACTCAAGACTCTCCAAAATTAAATCCTGTTCAAACTGGAAACACTCAGGAAAAGAAAGATCACCCAGAAGAATCTAAGACAGGTGTTTCTCATCCAGGTTTAAACGTTAAGGAATCAGAACAATCACTAGACTTACAAACAAAAGACCAGAATCCCCAGTCAGTTTCTCAAGAACCTGCTTCTGGAAAGATAGATTCTTCTGAAGCCGCCAACGCTCAGGAAGACATATCTGATAAATCTTCTATTCCAAAGTCAAAAACGAAGGAATCAGAGCAGGGAGAGGACCCATTAATTAAAGGCCTGAACGCTCAATCCGGTGCTTCTGCTCAAGACTCTCCAAAATTAGATCTTGTTCATTCCAAAAATGAAGAATCTAAGACAGACATTTCTGATCCAGATTTTTTTGAACAAGAGACAAATGATGAGTCAAAACAAATGGAAGACTCATTAGCAAAAGACCAGGATTTTCAATCGGATCGCTCTGTTCAACATCCTCAAAAGTTAAATCCTGTGGAATCCAAAAAAGCTGAGGAAGAGGTAGTTGACCCTGGAGATGAACAAGAAAAAGGGTTGGGTGATGAAAAGAAAAAGAGTGCAAAACATGAGGAAGTTTCAGAGGGGACACCCAGGAACGTATCTGAAAATAGCCACTTCTTTGCCTACTTGGTGACCACAGCTATTATTGTTGCTGCACTATACATTGCATATCATAATAAACGGAAAGTGAGTATTCTGACTTGTTAGTGGTGATGATTTCCTATCTATCTATCTATCTATCTATCATCTATCTATCTATCTATCTATCTATCTATCTATCTATCTATCTATCTATCTATCTATCTACCTACCTACCTACCTACCTATCTATCTATCTATCTATCTATCTATCTATCTATCTATCATTTATCCCATCCATCCATCCATCCAGTGGTGAAATCCAATTTTTTTTACTACCGGTTCTGTGGGCGTGGCTTGGTAGGCGTGGTGTGGTGTGGTGTGGCTTGGTGGGCGTGGCAGGGGAAGGATACTGCAAAATCTCCATTCCCTCCCCACTCCTGGGGGAAGGATATTGCAAAATCTCCAGCCAGAGGTGGTATTTGCTGGTTCTCCAAACTAGTCAAAATTTCCACTACCGGTTCTCCAGAACCTGTCAAAACCTGCTGGATTTCACCCCTGCATCCATCTCTTTATTTATATCTGTCCATCCTTTGTCTGTCTGTCTGTATTTTTGTCTGTCTAGCTAGACTGATGATAAAAATGAAAGCTGTTTCCTCAAGGCATCTTTAGCAAGAAGAAATAGTGTAATGTCCTGTAGATAATCTGATTTTAATGAGGCTATTTAAACTAGGACCTGATTTATTTGTTTTTTACTGGGTTTTCAAAAATAAAACAATCGGAAAATGTATCCCTCAAAATATATTGGGATATTGGTTTTGTGTATGGGGGCCATGCTGAGTAAACCATACTAATGCTATATAAAACTTCTAAAAAGCTAGGTATTTTAAAATATGTTCCTTGGCTTGGACTGATATATGCTGCAAACTGTTGTTCATTTTTCTTACCTTGGAAAAGATGCAATTGGTCTATTGGCTGTAGAGAAGCTGTTTCAAGCAACATTCCAATTATGAATATTCTATATTCTCTGGCTTAGTTGATGGGTTATGACTTTGAATCATGTCTTACTTTCTAAGTGAGACTTGGTTTTTCCCCCTTTGGTGAGACCTAACTCTTGCTATTTTACAGGTTTTCATATACGGTACTATCTGTGCCATCTCTTTTTAAGGCTCTGCTGAATAGTTATGACAAGCTGATTTGCTCACTTTAATGGGAAATTATAGTGTGATGGTTTAGATTCTTGCTGTGGCACACTTATTGATTCTCTTTTCTTCCCTTGCAAAGATTATTGCTTTTGCTCTAGAAGGAAAAAAATCAAAGATAACCCGAAGGCCCAAATCCAGCGACTATCAGCGACTGGATCAAAAGGTAAGTTCTTTCGCCATGAGCATCAAAACAGCCAAATTTATGGTTTGATTTTTTTTTACTTTCTTTAAAGCCACAATCACTTCTCACAGCTGCTTACAATGATAATATGTACATCTTTATACTTCCATTTAGACCAGCGGTGTCCAGCCTTGGTAAGTTCAAGACCTGTGGACTTCAACTCTCAGAATTCCCCAGCCAGCCAGCATGACTGGCTGGGGAATTCTAGGAGTTGAAGTCCACAAGTTTTAACGTTACCCTGCCAAGGTTGGACACCCATGAATTAGACATACGTTACAGCATGCATGCACTTTTCTAATCCATGTTTTTGATGATATTGCCTTGGGTTTTGCTTTCACTGTTTGGTACTTTATTCCTGGTTGGAATCTACAAGCCTAGATTTATAGTCAGAAGAAATAAGCATTAGGTATGTGCTTTGGAACTTAGCTTATTGGCTCATACAGAAGAGTTGGGTTTAAAGCTTCAAAAAGACACCTAAAGCGTTGCCTTGGATTTAAAAAAAACCCTCAAATCTCTTCTCTGTAATAAAATAATTCTTCCTCTCTTTCTAGTTTGTTGTAATTAATAGAGATCTTTCAAACTCATCCAAAATCTGCTTTCACTGGTGGAAACACAAGATCTGTCACGCTCCTGTGTCATCATTAATGTAGCACAGGTAGTCCTCGACTTACAACCACAATGGAGCCTGGAATTTTGGTCTTAAGTCATTGGGGTTATAAGTCGAGACACCACGTGACTGGACTCGATTTTACGACAGTCGTAAACATGGTTGTTAAGCAAACCATGTGGTCGTTAAGCAAATCCAGCTTATCCAATGGGCATTTTTGAGCTTTTTCTGCTGGAAAACTTCAAAAACCATAGCACATGACTTTGGGGCACCGCAAACAGTCATAAATGCGAACTGGTAGCCAGGTGCATGAAATGTGACCACGGGAGGGTTGTGGCAGAGGACAGGTCATAAGTAGCCTTTTTGAATCTATTGTAACTTTTGGTCGTTAATTGAGGACTACCTGTATGAAAAACCAATGAAAATGGTCCTTCTTAACCTATATGCAGTTAGGAAGGACCATTTTCTTCCCATTGGTTTTTCAATACCAAGGAATACAATTTCAACACCTGTAGTCTGAACTTGCCAAGTGATTTACGTCTCCCTTTGTTTTTCTTCTCCGCAGATCTAAACCCAGACCTTTCTGCACGCTGTGTTGCATGAGGACTCGTTTTGAAAACGGCACATAGAAACACGGACGATGTCCAGCCTTTTGTCAGTACAGCCTCAGAGCCTGTTGGCTGTGTTATTGTGCCCACGGGGGCAGGGGGGGGAGCAACGAAAGTGCTTTTAATTGTGCACATGCACTTTGCCCATTGCCATGCCTTGTTCCCTCTTTCAGAGCCCTGGACTCTTAATTCTGCTTTCAGTGACTTTTCTGCATTTTTCCTGTTTTTCTCCTGCGTTGTGACGAAGAACCAATCACTAGACAGTGGCTCTGTGACTTTCCTCTAAATGGTGCGGTACTTACTATCTGTGAAATTGATCCTGAGGAATGTTAAATGAGCAGGCTGACTTTGTCCCCTCGATTCTGGATGTTAGAATCGTAGTCAACATCGTGAGCTTGGAGCAGAGTTTATGAAGATTGATTCTTGTCCCTAAAGTGCCCTCTTCTGCTGGGGCATGTATTGCCTGATGCACTGGTTGAACATCTCCTGTCTTAGACGGCAATATTGAGAAGTGAATATCCTGTACTTCCTATCTTAAGTGTCAATGTTTGTGAAATACCGGAGTTTTAATGCTTGGCTTAATACGGCCCAAGTCTTGGGTTGATCACTTAGATCAGTTGCTCCTTTTCTGATGCTAGACTGCAGGTAAATGTTTGAAGAAATGTTGTAAATCTTTCATTGGTCCAGTCCACCCATAGCCAGAGTATTGCATTCCATGTGAAGGGCACAAAAATAGGAATAGATCAATGGCACCATTTATAGAGAGGTGGCAGAAGATGGCAGTTCAAGAGTCGGTGTGGTGCATATATCCCCCCTCCCCCATCTGAACTCAGCACTGGTGTTTCTATAATTGCATAGGCAGTCCTGTAATGTGAAGCAGCTTTTTCACATCGTTGCTAGCTTGAATTTGTCCTGTGGCCTTCATATTCTTTAAGTTGATGTTCTGTATGGCACGAGAAAGCTAAACTTAAGGTCTGTTTGAGGATTACTTTGATTTTAGTTTCCACTTTCATTTAGTGGGCTTAATAAGATCACCCTCGGTGAGAAGCCAAGTTGCCTTTAGCCTTCATCAAATGATAGGACATTCAACCTGGGGCCCCTGTCCACCTGGAAGAGTCTTTCTGCACTTCTTTTCCTTAACTTCTGCGGTGGTCACCGAATGGCACAGCCAGTTAGGCTTCCATCTGTTGAGGCAAGCCAAAGCATTTCTCTATAAAATACTTCCAGATGGTAGAAATGTCTCCACCCCCATCCCTCAAAAAGTTTTTGGGCAATTTCTTATCAGCTGTTTGGATCTCAATGTTCAAGTACTTAGAATTACGGAGAAGCAGTCAAACTGACCCTCGTCCATCACCCAGCAGCTTGGCCTGCAACCTCATTCTGGCTCTGAACAGATTAAGTCAGGAAAATCACCTTAGTGCTGGGTGTCTTTTAAATGACGTAAATAGGGGAAGTACATTGGTATCTTTGGAAACCCAGCTGCCAGCTTTTGTATGTGGTTAATGTGTAACCTTACACATGACAAAAAGTCAGATGATCAGTAGTGGGACATTTCCAGGCCATAAAATGGCTTTTCTTACCTTGGAACTAGCACATGACTGTCAATCCTAACATAAAATGTAATTTTCTGGAGTGCAATAGAAACTTTGGATCGAAGTTGTGTCACGGGTGGATGACTTCTGTCGTCGTGCATGACGTGAAAAGTTTTGTCATTTTCTTAGTTATGAAGGAATTGTTAGAACCTAATAAATTTTGTGGCATTTTGATTTTAGGCATGAGGTTCAAGTTTAAATAGGTAAAAGCTTACTTCATATTCTTTTGTGTTCAGGTTGTAATTTTTTTAAAAAATCAGTTCAGTTGAGTTTCATTGCTGGATTGTTCTCTTCCAAATGTCAAAATCAGCTCTCTTCCCTGTTTGAAACCAGAAGTATGTGTGTTTTTTGGAATTGGCCAGCTTTTAAAAAAAACAAAACCTTAAATGTTCAGATTTATTTTTTAATCTTTGTAATCTTAGTGAACAAATAATAAATGGCTACACCACCATTCCTTTTGTGGTCAAAAGACAATGTCATCAGTATCTGCTGGGTGTGCTTGTAATAGGCTCCACACTGTCTCTTGTTGCTATTGATCCGACTTAGCGCTTCCTACTCAGAGGGCACTCAAGGTGAGTGTTGCTGTATTCCCTGAGCCACCGATGATAAAAACCAGGGTGTAAGAGTACAATGTAGAAGCCAGTAGAAGTAAGCAATGTATATATTACAGTAATCCTATCCTAGCAAGATGCTCAGGATGGCATTCAACAACTCTTCCTTTCTCTCTTTTCAATCTTGTAGGTAAGGAAGGGTCTCTCTTCCTGTTCAACCTTACATATTCAGAACAGGGTTCTTTGAAGGAAAGCCAGCTCAAACTCTTACAAGAGGCTGCCTGGCTGTTCAGAGACTGGAATCTTGGACTATTCCAGGACTGTTAACTTACCTTTTCTCCAAAGCATAATCTTCCCATTGAATTCCATGTTTTCCCTGTGTGACCATCTTCTTTCTTTCTTTGTCAGTGGAAAACTGCTCCTATCAGGCTGAAACGAGGGAGGGGGCGATGCATAGCCTCCCCTGTTCATGGAAGCCATGGGATGTGAAGGCATGGGGAAGGTACCCTGATTTGATAAATGTAATGCTTCTAGTGAAGAATCCACTTTTTGGCACCTGTCCATCGAAAAGGGATCTTAACTTTTTTGGGCATTCCCTTTTAATAGGAAAGTCATGCAGGCCTCTGGCTTATGGAAGAAGAGAAACAGGGTCCACATGATGAAGATGAACAGAGGGGAAACCAGACATGGACTTAAATGCAGTGAAGGAAAAGGATTTAGCATAGGTTTTGTTATTCAAAACCTATTTTCTTTTCTTGCCTGACTTACTAAGCAGAGCAAATAACAAGATAAAGGGGAAATATTATTTCCTGATGCCATTCATGCCATATGACTATGTTAGCAATTTACTTTGTTTTTGTTACACCCCTGATTCTTTAGGATTGTGTCTAACTTCTTTACGCATCTGTTGCATATTGCTTATAACAGTGTCATTGTCTTTAAGAAAACAAAACATTCCATCCATTCATTTGGTTTCTAAGGCTGCCCAGTCGCAAAGCAACTTTAGGCAGCCTGCATAGAAGGTACATTAAGCGGCTGTGCAATCCCAACTCTCCATCTTCCAAATGTACATTATGGCCCGAAAAGGAACCTTGAATTTCAAGGCCTATGTAGCAATCCACCCATGCAGGTAGTCCTCAACACAGTGAAGCCTAGAATTTTGCTTGTCAATCATTGTCATGAGCCAAGACACCACAACTGGACTCAATTTCATGTCCATTTTTACAATGGTCGTAAAATGAGTCTCCACGGTCATAAAGTGAATTGTGTTTAAGTGAATCCATTCTTCTAAATAGCAGGGTTTTTTACTGGAACCCATAAAAACGTTGTAAATTGCACTCATGACTGGAACGCCGCAACTTGTCAGAAATGTGATCATGTGACCACGGAGGGGCAGCAGTCATAACTTAGAGGACGGGTCATAAGTAGCTTTCTTAAAGTTCGTTGTAACTTTTTGAGCAGTTATTAAATGTAACTTGACACTACCTGTATCTTCAGAGAGACCCCCGTTGACATGTTGTGCAGCCCCCTTCTTGATTTTCACAATCTGTTGTTTTACTTAATTTATTTCAAGAATTTGCATTTCACTCTTTTGTCAAACAGTGGGCAACATGGACACATTGTGTTCCATTTGCTGCAAAGAAGCGTTGCTCAAAGCATTGGATCCAAAGGGGGGGAAATGCATGGGAGAACACACAGCATCTGTTGACAACTTCAACCAACACACCTTTTCCTAGCATTGTCACAGATACTGGCAAAAAAAAAAGCCATAGCTTTAAGGAGCTGCTTACACACAAACACACACACCACTCCACTTTTTCCCTTCAAAGGCAAAGTGTTGCATAATATCCATGCAGCTATTATGACTCATATTTTTATTTCCTGTAAGAGAGTGTATTTCTTAAACCATTTCTTTTTTTAAGTATCCCCATCCTGTTTCTCTCCTAGCTTGGTATGAATGGACACGTTCAGACAACAATAAATTATGGGTTCTGTAACTGACTGGTTGAATAAATTATAATTGGCTGGATCAAAATGCAGCAAGTGAAAAATCAGACCGCATTATGAACCGACGACTGAGTTGTATTTGTAGGTTTGGAGTGATCTGGTTAATCCGAGCATTCCCTGTCTTGTTTGAAAGGGTAAACCTCCTCCACCATGTTTGTGACAAAGCAGGGCATCTCCTTTTTGCCCATATATTTAGTTCCTTTTGCTTCACAAACAAAAGCAACCTTCCAGTTAATCCAAGTCATGAGTTTGGTGACTTTCAGTTTTCTTTTCTCTCCTTCTAGCACTTCCAGTAATGCTTTGAGAAGCATGGATTCCCACTGATTGCTGAAGGAAACATAGCCTGAGCAAAAGAGGAAGAGAAAGATAAGGAGATGCCAAAAGTCCAACGGGACTTTTCTACACTAAGCAAACATGTTAGAGAAGTCTAGTAAAATCTGGACACACATCTCTTGCCGATATGTGCCGTATCTCAAGAGCCAGGAAAGGATAAAGTGCACATTACATGGGAAACTAATTGCCATGCAAATAGGGACTTTCTCTGTGGCCAGAATTAGAGGCCTGTTGCGTTTATATCATGTGTGTTTTGCTCATGACTGAAAGAGTCATCCAATCATTGTTAAGCCAAAGTAATAATGGCACGGACAAGCTTTGTATCCCTTTAACAGTGGCTGGGTGAAATCATAAAACTGCTCTAAATCATAAGAGTTGTTCTATATGCAATGGAAGGATTGCAACGATTCTCCAGAAACGTGAAAATCAAAGAACAGATTGGCAGCTTCCAAAGATACAACTCTTCTCTGTAAAGAGCAACTGTGAAATGTTCTTAGCATATCATCCTAGTTGATTCTTCCTTTGTCCTTTAATCATGACAAGATCAGCCCTACACAGGGAATGATGGGAAAAATCTGGAAAAGAACGGGTTGCTTCTGAAATTCCAGATTTTCACTGTTCACCTCTTAATAAGTATCTGTTCAAGCTATTGCATGCATTTTTGCTGATTTCTGCCCTCCCTGATTGTAGCATTGAATGATAAGACACCATGGTTACATTAGATTATAGGTTGTGATGGACTGGCACCCATCTGTAATTATGTTTCTCTTGGCCGAGTGCCTTTAAGACTCACAAACCAGCTGTTCTCTGGCTGGTTTTTATTTATTTATTTATTTATTTTTCAAACTCCCAAATGGGTAATTCTACCCAATCCTGTGCATTTATTTTGTTTTTATCCTGTGCAGATATTATTTCATTTGTATCTGATGACCTTTGCTGCAAACCTGACCTAGACTAGGTTTAGGTGGTTAGATTGACATACCTGGGCTGCAAGAAAACATGACAGCAGTATTTTCGGGAATAGACAGGTAATGTGAGAAACAGTCTTCCTCTGGTATGCTGCTATCTGTTTCTAGGTAGATGCCATCATCAAATATGTTTCCACGGCACGCCTGAAAAACACATGGAAGGCAACAGCTGCTAAATAGCCTTTGTGCACAGCCCTTTGTTTGCTGGATCCACACCCTGGGGAGGCACTTCAGATTTTCTTGTGACTTATTCTATCTAGACCATAAGTGAGAGGTGACTCCTTTGCCATTTTCATCTGAATGGGCTAAACTGAAGGAATGAGGTTAACTGTTTGCATTAAACTTGCATGCTTTAAAAAAAAAAAGAATGAAATAGCATTAACTGGAGGATTGGGGAATTAGGGGTTTGCCCAGGCAACAAAAATGGATTTCACCCTTTCTTCTCTTGCATATATTTGCACAACTCGTATTTGCCTTTGGAAAAAATATCAGTATAACTGAATCAAAGTCTGAATTTTATGCCTGCTGTAAAGGTATCCAGGAAATGCAATAAAGCTAATGCAGAACAGTAGTTCTTGTGATGCTGCCTAAGGAGAATTAGAAATACCTTTGCTTTATCGTTTGACATCGGAGTCATGCAAGTATCAAAAGCATTATTTCCTGAATGAGTCATTTGTTTTTTTAAGAGGGTTTCTACTGCTACTGTACATATTGCGGAGGGCAAACCCTGTTCGCAAACCCAGAACTCGTGCATGTAGAGAAGGTTGCCAGCTTTTGGTTGCATAACTTGGAAATTCTACCCTTGGACTCTGAAAATGACAGCCTGGGGTCATGAAGTCAAAAGTTTTCTAGTATCTATTCATCTCATTGAGGTTATTTCCCCATTAATCTCAAATACATGCAAACGAGACATGTGCAAAGGAAGACTCTGTTCTAAGATTTCATAGTGGTCTTGAAATTATTGCAAGGCTGTCTTTTGCCAAGGTTGGAGACCCCTGTCCTATAGGATAAAAAAGGCTGATTGAATTTCCCATTCTTCACTGCTTCTGCTTGGACCCAGAACCCCACAGCTCCTACCTGTATGAAGAAGATTTTAGGCTTTCCTGCCAAATGTGGACACCTTTCGGGAGATAAGATCTTATAAATGCGAGTTAGCTTTAATGCTTGTCCTTGGCAATCCATTATGCTGCCTTCTTCTCCGTGGCTTGAGAGGATGCTCACAAAACATTTCCCATGTTCTGCCTGGCTTTCTGCAAAGACACAATTTAAGGAAAGGGTAGATACTAAGGTGGGGTGTTTGTTTGTTTTTGAAGTGTCTCGTGATTCAAACACAGAGCTTGCCTCTCAATCAAATATACATAAAGACACCTAATCCATCTTGAAGCACACTCCTAGTGAGCACCAAAAGTACATTGGGGGAGCATTGTCTAAGGCAGGGGTCTCCAACCTCGGCAACTTTAAGCCTGGCGGACTTCAACTCCCAGAATTCAACTCCCAGACTTCAACTCCCAGAAGCCAGCTTTGCTGACTGGGGAATTCTGGGAGTTGAAGTCCGCCAGGCTTAAAGTTGCCAAGGTTGGAGAACCCTGGTCTAAGGTTCAGGTTTAGTCTCAGCCATAGAAAGTCCCTGGGGGATTTGAGGCCAATCACTCTCAGCCCAACCTATGACACATGACTATTGTGGGGTAAAACTGGAGGAGGGAAGGCTATATAAGTTGCCCCGAGTTCCTGTAAGTGGGAATACATGGAGTCCTCATGACCACAATTGAGCCCAAAATGTATGTTGCTAAGTGAGAAATTTGTTAAGTGAGTTTTGACCTATTTTACGACTTCTCTTGCCACATTTGTTAAGTGAATCACTGCAGTTGTTAAATTAGTAACACGGTTGTTGAGTGAATCTGGCTTCCCCATTGACTTTGCTTGTTAAAAGGTCACAAAAGGGGATCACATGACCCCAGGACACTGCAACCGTCATAAATATGAGTCATTTGTCAAGCATCCAAATGTAAATCATGTTACCATGGAGATACTACAAAGGCCATAAGTGTGAAAAATGGTCATAAGTCACACTTTTCAGTGCCGTTGCAACTGTTGTGGCCCGCCAGCGTCCCGTGCCGGTGCTCAGGGATCCCGAGGACGATGAGGCGGTTGTGGCACGGTACCATCGGCCCGTGCACCCGGCGCCCGAGTCAGAGAGCCAGGGGGACTCAGTGCCAGAGGATGACAGCCAACCAGGGCCTTCTGCACCTCCTCAGTGGAAGCTGAGTGATTCAGGAGAAGAGGAGGAACCTCTGCTTGATGCTAGGGCACGCAGGGCAGCTAGCAGGCAGGAGTGGCTCTGTAGGAGGTCTCCTCACGTGTAAATCTGCAGGCGGATTGGCGATGCCCTAAGGCACTTTAAGGCTTCAGCACACTGAAGCCGACGCTGGAAAAAACTTGTTGCATTTTCTCTGACCACGTCTTGCTGCTCTTGGGATTTCTACGGCTTTGATTTCTGGACTTTCAGGTCCTTTTGGTGACTAATTCATCCCGGGCTGTTTGCCAACGTCTGTGAGTCACGGATAACAGAGGAACTAATTGGCTATTTTCTTTGGGGGTTTGAATTCTGGCCAGCTTTCTAGCAGACTTTTTGGCACGACGGACTTTCTTATGCTTTAATGATTTTATCCTCTAGTTACTAAGGAGTTTATTAGTACTAAAGAATATTATTGACAAAGTGTGTGTGTGTGTCATTTTCCATAGGGCGTGCCGTGTAGGACACAACAGCAACTTCAAATGGTCACTAAACGAATTGTTGCAAGTTGAGGACTACCTGTAAATCCAACTCATTAAACAGTGACGACACGCAGGTAGTCCTCGACATAGGACCATAATGGAGTTTGCTCATTATGATCATCTGTCAAGATGGTTACAAAATGGCTGCTTATGTGACCAACCTGACTTTATGATCTTTTTTTGAAGTGGATGTTAAGCAAAAGCCATGGTCATGAGGCAAACCAATAATTCACTGGGGGGGGGGCATGGTTTTGCTGAAAGCCAGAAGTGCAAACCGTTGTAAAATGGGTCATGTGACTGGAACACTGCAAATGGACGTAAATGAGGGGAGGGGAGGGGAGAGGAGGAGAGGAGAGGAGAGGAGAGGAGAGGAGAGGAGAGGAGAGGAGAGGAGAGAGGAGAGGGAAAATAATAGAAAATAGAGAATGGAATGGAATGGAATAGAAAATATAGAATGTAAAAAATAGAATAGAATAGAATAGAATAGAATAGAATAGAATAGAATAGAATAGAATAGAATAGAATAGAATAGGACTTTATTGTCACTTTAAATGTATACTAATCAGCATACATTAAAATGAAATTTTGTTGCATTCAGCTCTCAAAAGATAACCATTATGCATATACCCACATACAAACACATATATGACACAGAAACATCGCAGTCTAATTCAAATGTATAACATATACATGGCAAAAAAAATAATAATCTGAAGTGAAAGCTAAATTTCTTATTGTATATCTATTCCTGTTACATCTTGACAGGAAGCATGAGAGAGAGAAAAATACTTTTTGGTGTTTTTGGTTTTTTTTGAAACACAGAGACTCTTTTAATAAGAGATCAGATGAGATATGGAAACAGGGACTGTTTGAATGCTCTTCACCTTCTCATTGTCCAACAATTGCTCATAGGTGCCCAAGGTGACATAATCTCCAGCAGAAATGTGTTTGAGCAGGGGAGTGGACTAGAAGACCTCCAAGGTCTCTTCCAACCCTATTATTCCATGCTCTGCATCAAGTCATCTACTATTTTAGTGATGGAAAGGGACCTTCAGGGATCTGTAGTGACATTGCAGCTAACTAGTATCCCTAAACCCATGGCTGCTCAGCAACAATGGGTATCTTCCAAGGCACTCTTCTAACTATGTCTCACTCTCTTAATGTTTGGCTAAATGTTACACCCTCAGATCAGTAGTGGGTTTCAATTACCTTTGCTACCGGCATGCGCACATGCGGCACTTATGTGCATGTGCAGAGACGTCCGGGCGGATGGGCAGAGCCTCCCGCCACCGCCGCCGCTACCTGTTTGCCCGATCCGGGGCGAACCGGTAGCAACCCACCACTGCCTCAGATGCCCATCCAGGTCTCAGGCTCGTTCTCTAGAGTCAGGGGGCATCTATAAAGTGGATCAAAACAATCCAGAGGGTGGGCAAAACTATAAAATCCAATCCTCCAACTTCCTGAATGCCCCTGCACATCAGACATTTCTCTCTCTTTTTCTTATAATGTTGTTAAGGATTATATTAAACAGATCAAGTCCCAAAAGTACTTTTTCAAGAGGCAACCGAACTTTCTTAGTTTTTCCTTGAAGATGTTTCGCTTCTCATCCAAGAAGCTTCTTCAGTTCTGACTGAAACTTCTTGGATGAGAAGCGAACCGTCTTCAAGGAAAAACAAGGAAACTCCGGTTGCCTCTTGAAAAAGCACCTTTGGGACAACCATGACCCGAATGACTGAGAATCCCCATAGACATTTAAACTGATAAAGGTAATACAAAAAACCACTGCATACATACATACAGTACTACCGGTACATATGAAAAAGTGGGTCAAAATATCTCTCCTCAAAAATAAGAAAAAGAAACTTTCCCCTTCATCCCAAACAACAACATTCATCATTAACAACTTATCACTGTCTCTTAAAATACAACCATACCTCACTTCCTTCCATACTTCAGCCCATTTTCTATAAACTTGCCTCTCAGTCATAATCATCATTCATCAGCAAAGACCCAGTAAAGATGACAAAAAATCATATATTTTTATATCCTATCATAATCAGCGGGATTATGTACAACCTAACTATATAATCCCGCTGTCCGTTTAGTCCAGAGGTCTTCAAACTTGGCAACTTTAAGACTTCTGGACTTCAACTCTCAGAATTCCTCAGCCAGCAGAGCTGGCTGAGGAATTCTGGGAGTTGAAGTCCAGAAGTCTTAAAGTTGCCAAGTTTGAAGACCTCTGGTCTAAGTCCTCCCCACCCTTCTCTTCCCTTCATCACCTTTCTGATGAACAGTAGAACAAAATTTTGGAGGTGCTTCCCAAGCTTTCCAACACTTCCATGGAAGACTTTCAGGCACACCTTTTTGAGCATCTTAGTTGCCCTTCAACCCAAACATACCTTCCTCATACACTTCTTCTATTTCTTTGGCTGTCAAATCCAGAAACAATTTCACATCATAATTGCACTTGGAAAGTGCTTTAAAAAGCTTGTCTGCTTCCCTTCTGGCCCCCACTCTTGGTCTAAGTCCTTCTTTGGCTTGAAGGAACTGATGATTGACAATGATCACAGCTCGGTTCCTTTTGCGGCAAGCCATGCTGAGGAATCTCCTGACAGTGGACTGTTTAAAAGATTGCATGTGTGCACAGATATAGGTTTACGTGTGCCCTTCTGAACTCTTATGATTCAGCATTCAGGGTGTGGAGCTGTGAATGAAAATCCATATCCTGCTTGATTAGACAGATAACATTATAAACATTGGTCTTTCTCAGGCCTGCAGTTCATATATGAAATGCGTCACAAAGCAGTTTTGATGTGTGTTTCGCTTATTCAGTAATATTGTAATGTACTTAAACCGGTGTTTCAATTTGGAAAGTCCACTGCAGTTAATGAAACAAATATCCAAAAAATAAGTTTTAAACCAGAGGTCTTCAAACTTGGCAACTTTAAGACTTGTGGACTTCAACTCCCAGAATTCTGGGAGTCGAAGTCCACAAGTCTTAAAGTGCCAAGTTTGGGGACCCCTGTTTTAAACTATTGTTTTAAAAGGTGTTTAAAATAAATACAGTGATTAAGATGCATCTTTCTCTCTTCTCTGAGGGGTCCTTGGTGCTCTCTGAAATTTGTTTTCTTGCAGACGTTTAATTATCCAACTAGGCAACAGCATCAGTGCACTCTCATTTTAATCAAAAGGCCAGCTGTGATTTGGCCTTGCAGGATACTTGATCTCAGTCACTGGACTGTCAGCAGAGGTGCCCCTGCAAAATTCAATTTGCAAGCCAAATTGTGGGCATCTCATTATGCTCTCATTATGCATTACAAAACACCTCATATGTCCCTTAGCAGCCCAGTTCTAGGCAGGTTGCCCTCACTCTGGGAGCCCCCCCCCCAAATATGGATTTAAAATCAAGCCTTGCCTTGTTTCTGACAAACGTTGATGGATTGGGCTCAGATGTGGCATAAAGCTATCAGAGCGAGAGCTAATCAGAGAAACATCAGAATGAAGCAAAACAGAATCCTCCAGTGTTTCCTGGCGGAAGACATCCTGATCTCTAGCAAGTGCCACTTTTGAACAAGCAGAAAATCTTCCAAATGAATTGGAAGATATCTGGCTGCAAACGGATCCAAAGGATCAAAACCACCAGCATTCCCAAAGTTAGTTCCTTCCTTCCTTCCTTCCTTCCTTCCTTCCTTCCTTCCTTCCTTCCTTCCTTCCTTCCTTCCTTCCTTCCCTGTTCAACTGAAGAAGCTTCTTGGATGAAAGTGAAACGTTTTCAAAGAAAAACCCAAGAAAGTCCAGTTGCCTTTTGGAAAAGCACTTTTGGGACAACCATGACCTGGATGACTGAAAATCTCCATAGAGATTCGAGATTCCCTTTTCAACGCAATGCAGCGTAGCCCCGAAACTAAAACTCTCCTGCGGCTTATTAAAAGACGAGGTTTGAACTCAGGAAATGGGAATCACTTCGATGCAAACCCGCTTAAACCTCATGCATGCTCCCCACGCCACAGCCCCTTGCTTTATTTCATCTTTTCTTTCCGAGTGGTGCCTTTGCCACCCGAACGCAGAGCACGGAGCGAGCCTCCCAGTGCCGAACTAAGCTCGGACTACGCTTCCCAGCATGCAAAGCGGCGCGCCTGCGCTTTTTGCTCCTGTGGGCGTTACGAGCGGGGGAGGGAATGTTAGCAACAGAACCCAGATTGGAGGAAAAACGGCGGACTTAAAACCCGGGTTCGGTCCAGCTGTTCAGGAATGACACCTCCGTGGGTGCGTGACGAGGGGCAGAAAGGCAGCAGGGGGCTCTGGGGAGAACCGTGGGAAGAGCAACGGGGCTGGGAATGTGGGAACCTGTTGACACGTGTCTGCAGATGCGTGCACGGAGGGCAGCTGGCAGGCGTGGCGAAAAGATTTAGGGGTAAGAGTTAGTGAGTTGGGGGTTGTTGAGAGAGGGCAGAAAGAAAGCCCCTCTGGGACAGGAGGTCGTGCGAATTGGGTTTTTATTGGGGGGCGGATTCTGTCGTGATCAGATGGCTTTGTAGAAGGAACTATAAAAGGTGAGTCTTTTTCAAAAAAAGTAATTCTGGACCTAGAGAAGGAAGTGGGAGTGGGTTGCAGGGAGGGTTCAAATCTCAGGTTGCCTTTTCTTCACCTGGAAAGCTGCTTCCACCAGTGACCAAGCTGGGCTACCAGCATTCATTCATCCCTTGCACCACCTTTGCTTCCCCTGTTAATCCCTTCTGGCCTTTTGTAGTACAACAGCAAACATCCATTTGCCTCCAGGCTGTGATTTAGATGCATCACATTCTGACAACCTGGACAGGTTCCCCAAGCCAGTTATGGAGTTCCCTCTTAGGACCTTCCAACCAGAGCAATTGGAAGTTCTGTCGGTGGGCGTGGAAAGCTGCAGCTGCTCGGTTTTTGCAACAACCCCCACCCCCCACCAAAGAATCTTCAAATGAGATAATGCATTTCCAAATTAGAACTTGGGGTCCTGCTGTCTGTGGAGATTCTCAGTCATCCAGGTCGTTGTCATCTCAAAGGTGCTTTTTTCTTCAAAAGGCAACTGGACTGTATTTTCCTTGAGGAGGAAGAAGAAGAAAACATTTCGCTTCTCATCCAAGAAGCTTCATCAGTTCTGGGAGATGGAAGGATAGGTTCTGATAGGATAGTGGTGGGGATGGATGGAAGGATTGCATGTCTTTGCAGTCATCTGGTCATTAGCACTCTCTGAGAGCTGTTTGGGGGTTTATTAGTGCCCTCCGGGTCACCTGAATCAGGATGCAATTGGTGGCCTGCTGTTTTTGTCCCATACCATTGTGAAAAGGGCCTGAGACGTTGGTGCGAGCTCTTGTTGGAGGGAATATGGAATATTCCATAATAATTGGAAAGAGATATGGAACACATATGCAGCTTTACATAGCAGTAATTCTGGAATCACACCTTCCGTGATTATGGGGGGAAAAAATGGGTTGCTCAGTTTCAATTGATGCAGGCAGTTCTGTGCACCGTGTAGCTGAATTTCTTGTTCCTTTGCAGAAGGAAAAGTATCTTTGGGATTTGAGAAATGATCGTGCTTTCCCTGGTGACTCTGATTTCGTTGTTTCCATTAGGGGATGAACCAGTGCAGCATAAACAACTGCCAGCGTGAAACACAAACAATTACCTATCCAGTTTACAAAGCTGTGCATGTGAGTATACTGGTCACTAAGTTCTAACCGTCTTTCCTCATACAGTACTCCTGCTGGCTACGATCACTGGGGTTATAGCTGACTGCAGGTGGAGGACATAAGTTTAGGAAACATTATTAGGAAATGCTCCCCCAAGCAGTGTCTGAACAGGCGTTACACTCCATTACGAGAACCAACTTGCATTCACGTTTCTCAGGATTTAACCACAGTTCACAGACACGTATGTAGTCTTTTCTTAAATCCAAATATTGTGCAGATGTGACACAGTTTCTCTTGCTCGAATGACAGTAAGAAATAGAATTGAGAGGTATCCCATAATCTTATTTCACTCATATCAACCTCTAAAACACTAAAAAAAATCCAGATTAGGAATCAGTTACCAAATCTGAAACTGACTCTTTTGTTCAATGTAACATTGTGCAAAGAAAGGAAATCAGCTTTTTTTTTGTCTGCATGTTTCTTTGAAAGAGGAAACTGTTCCACTTCCTTTCTCCAGGGTACAGATATTAGCTTCTAGGGACTTGAGCCAAACAGCTCCTATTTCTTCACCCATATCTCCAGTTTTTAATCCTCCCTGACGGAAACATAATTTCATCAGGTTTATATATTTTTTTATTATAAACGACCTTTTAACATGACAGTACGTGTCTTTACACGTAGTTTGGGCTTCCCTATATACAAACCCCCTGCTGAAATTTTGAGACTGCATATTTGATTCCATGCTAGCTGAGGAATTCTGGGAGTTGAAGTCCACCCATCTTAAAACTGCCAAGGCTGAGAAACACTTGTTTAGTTTGGTGGGTGAAGTCAGAAAATCAGGTTAATTGAGTAAACTGTAGTTGTGTTAACCTTGTATCACCTGCTCAAGGTTAACTCAGCCTTCCATCCTTCTGAGGTGGGTAAAATGAGGACCCAGATTGTTGGGGGCAATACGCTGACTCTGTAAACCGCTTAGAGAGGGCTGTAAAAGCACTGTGAAGCGGTATATAAGTCTAAGTGCTATTGCTATTAAGCACGTTGGGTGATTATAGTAACAATTAAACAGGTTAATCTGAGGAACAGATTCTTTGTGACTTTTTAGTTCTTACTAAAAATGTGCATTGACAGAAAAAGGTTGGGATGTTACGAGGTCTGAAGCAGTAACACGAAATCACTTTGTGAGATATTGGCCTCGGAAAGGCCTTGCAGATAAGTTATGAAAAGGTTGCCCATGGGTTCTTCACATTTAGAGGAGAAGGAGAGGCAGAGCCTGGGGACGGAGTCAAGAGAGGAATCAGCCTGGAGTCCTTACATTCCTGCAAGCAGTTTAAGTGCAATCCTTCTTGAATTCTATTAACTCTATTAGCACCAATTTCATGCTGAATGTTGGCTAGATTCTGGTATAAAAGCATGAACAATAAATCACCTTACTGGAATTTAATGTGTAGTTCTGATTGTTCGCACCGGACAACATCCTGCTTTGCGCCCTTAGAATCCTCTTCTCTCTTTGTTTCAGATTTCTGCACTGAAACAGAATGGACTGCTGCAGTCTCTATCAGCAACACCCAGTGATTTTAAGGAATCAGGTAAAGACCCAATTAATTTGATTTAATTTATTCAGTTTAGGCACTGCCCAACTCCAAACTAATTCTGCATGATATAAATACAAGCAAAAAAAGCAAAGAAAGTAGAAAATTAATACAGGGTATAAAAAGAAAAGGAATAAAGAAGAAGAGATGGTGAGTTTTGCTAAGAACATCCACATGACCAAACATATCCAACAAGAACCCCAACCATCCTAATGCAAGGGCCAGGTCTCAGTTGGGAGACTATTGGCATTCAGGCCCATGAATATCAGGAGGAATTTTAGTTATTGCTCCTTGGATTCTGTTGCATTTTGGATGATGTGAAATACTGAAGAGCAGGGACTTGCAAAACATTTCACTTTCAAAAGGACTTGTTCCAACCTTACTGGAAATAAGGTGGTGAATTCTGCAAGTAAATCGTGCTTCAAACATCTTTTCAAGCTTGAAGCTGTTTTGTACTCTACTTCTAAGGAACTGTGGCAGGATCATACGCCTTTGAAGTCCCTGAGATGACGGTATTAGATCTCCCAGAAATTTAAGTAGCTTCATCTGCTTCTCATTTATAACTGTGTCTAGAGGCAAATGCTCCTTTAAATTCTGCATGAAAGTCAGTAAAGGTTGAATTGTGATTGGCTGACAGGCAGAGTTATGGTTCTTATGGTGTTCTTAAAAATGACATTAATTATAAAGAGGTGGATTCTAACTGTTTTAGGGCATAAAAATCTGTATACTACTAAAACTCTCATTGTCATGACCTTTAGCTAGGCAAAACGGAGCATCATAGGGTCACAATTGTTGAACCAAAGTATCTCAAATGGGCTAAGTTGCAGAATGTGCCCTAGCTCTGGGGCCCATGACTCCTGAGGGAATGAAATTTGGGGAAGCCATGGCTGCTTCATTGCTACTGCTTGTTGCTATGCTGTTGTTGTGGTCATGATATCTTCATTTTCAACTTTCTCTGACAGTTTCCAAGCCACTCTTACAATCCCTCACTCCTCCTACCCAGCAGTAGCCATTTACCTTCCTGTAGGGAAAGGTTAGGGTTTTCATAGTTAGTATTATTTCCACCTGTCAGTTTCAGATGCTTTCTGTTTTAGTATCCACCTCTACAGTTTCCCATTTAGAAGAATAAAATGGAGCTGCTGTATAGTGCCTGGAGCTGAATTGAATTGAATACTTTATTTGGCCAATTTGATTAAACATACAAGGAATTTGTCTCTGGTACAAAAGCAGAATAATAATAATAATAATAATAATAATAATAATAATAATAATAATAATAATAATAATAATAATATTATTGCAGGCACACTACATGGGGTAAAAGACATTAAGCAGCACTGAGCAAATTGAATGTTCAGCAGAGTGATGGCATGGGGGAAAAACTGCCTTTGTGTCTAGTTGTTTTGGCATGCAAGGCCCTATATCGTCATCCCAAGGGGAGGAGTTGAAACAGTTTATCTACAGACCCCTCCAGGATGTGAGGGGTCTGTAGATATTTTCTCAGCCCTCCTGACCCATGCAACATACAGGTCTTCTATGGAAGGCAGGCTGGTTGCAGTTGTTCATCCTCCAAGCTTAACTTTCCATTGATGTCTATACCTGTCTGTTTGGTTGCTGTACCAAACCAGACAGTTATAGAAGTACATGTAACAGACTCAGTAATTCCTTTGTATAGTCACACCTAGACTTTTTCTTTAAAAGAGATGGAATTATCTTTCACGCCTCTTAAATGAGCTTTGGAAGTGATTCTGGAGCGCGTAGTTCTGGTGTGTCATCTTGTTTCCCCCTTGCTACAGATATTTCGGAGGAGGTACTACGAGTCCGTGAAGAATGGGACAACATAGCAAGCATCCATCCAGGAGGTATGGAAAATAAGTACTGTATCATTTTATTCCATATTGGGATCTGTTCTGAGTTGAATTTTAATTGCTACCATTATGGATGACCTCACATAATGCAAAGCCCACCAGTTTGTCTAACTGACTTATTTTATTCTGATATTGCTCAGTCTGGGAAGGAGTGCAGGGTGGAGTAGAAAAAGGATACTCAACAAGAAAACCATCCCTGAACAAGGCAATAAGCATAATAAGGATTAAAAAAATGTAAACAAAGTTATGTTTTAAAAAGGATGGTATAAAAAGGATGTGTGTGTTTAGGTGTATATATAGAGACAATTCAGGTTTCCCACTCAATACATTTTGAATTATGCAGGTAGTCCTCAACTTACAATCATTTGTTTAGCCACCATTCAAAATTACAGTGGCACTGAAAAAATTGACTTACGACGGATCCTCACACTTACAACCATTGAAGCATCCCTGCAGTCACATGATCAAAATTCAGGCGCTTGGCAACAAGCATGTATTTACAATGGTTGCAGCCTTATGGGATCACATGATCCCCACTTGTGACCTTTCCTGCCAGCTTCTGACATGCACCATCAAAGGGCACTGCATGTCGGAAGCCAGATTTGCTTAACGACCGTGTGATTCACTTAATAACTGCAGTGATTCGCTTAACAACCGTGGCAAAAAAGGTCATAAAATTGGGCGTCCCTCACGGCTCAGCAGTGGAAATTCTGATCTCAATTGTGTTCATAAGCCGAGGATTACTTGTCTGTATCATGAGCTCTTCCAATTTGGAGAGACCCGTTTGGAAAATTCAAATACTGTAGTTTTAACTTGGTGGCTAACCTTTTCTCCCCTCAATACCTTAAGATGATTTGTTCTTCTACTGGAAGGAACAGGGACGTCAAAACGAAATCAAATCCTCTTTCTTTCTTTCTTTGCTCACAGGCATTGTGGAGAAACCTCTTGGCCCGATACCTTTGATCTCTTTCAATGAGGCATTGCAGTATTTCCAAACAGCAGACCTCTCTGACTGTAGGGTAGGTATGGACCATCTAGGATGGATGGAGCAGTCCTCCTCCTTAAATATTTTAGGGACCGAAGACAGTTCCTATGTGGTCCTTAGCGCAGCAGTGAATATGACTTGAAGTAGTTTCATAATGTGTGGAGGGAGTAGTCTACCTCAGCCAGGACCCAAAGTGACGTAGTTTGTAGAAGTAGCTGCAAGTGTGAGACTAGGCCAAAGCCACCATACTTAAAAGTGCTGAAGGCAGGTAAGCAGGGTGGACAAAGGCAGGAGAAGTTCCCTCAGGGAAAGGAACCAAGTCGTTAAGGGAACAAAGGGACAAAAGTTGGGCCTGAGAACATGGCAAGCCCCTCCCCAAGTCCCTCCAACAAAGGAGTTGGGCCTGCATGGGAAACCCCTCCCCACCAATTCTGGGGGATAAACAGAGGTCCTGAAGCCTGCCCAGCCTTTGGAGTCATTTTTGGATCCCAGACTTGGCGGTTTCTGTCCCTCCGGCTACTGCCTGGCAACCCAGTAGTGGATGCTGGGTAAGTGTCAACGAGTGTGTGTGTGTAAGAGCAAAAATATATCGATAAAAGTTTGCTATTATTTTAAATGCACTGGGACTCTGTGCCTCAGTGTTCAGTTGATTTGGGATTGAGTGTGGCAATTTTCCAGGCCTGTGAGTGAGTGACCATAAGCTGAACCTGAGAGCGCACTTGTGTAACATAAGCCCTTTCAGAGTCTGTCTATCTTTGATAGTAACACCTCTCAAAAGAAGCCCTACTTGTTCAGGGACAACAGCAGTTCTTCTTTATGTTTATTTATTAAACTTTATGCCGCCCGTCTCCCTTATCAGTCTCCCTGCCACTTGAGAAGGGTGCTGTGGCGTTGCTGTTCTCCCTGCAGGAATAGGTTTCTCAGCACCTGCCTTTCTTCTACCTTTAATTTTTCCTTCTTCCAGAAAAAGATTCGGGCAACCATCCAAAGAAGAGGCCTGGCTGCCATGGCCCATTTCCTTTTTGGGCCTCCTCGTCTTCATCAGCAGCTGCAGGGCGAGAGAGACCTGGCTCTGGCCATTGCCCAGTGTGAGTATGGCTTCTGAAAATGAACGCCAGCATCTCCCCAACGGCTCTGCTTATTAATTAGCCGGCAAGAGTTTCACAGCAACTTCCTTACTGTCTCTAGTCAGGAGTTCAAGTTCAGGGGACACTGGAAAAGTTTGCCAAAACCATGGCTGTCCGCTGTGGCTAATGCAGTGGCAGGGCCCTTGGGGTCCGTAAGTCTTGTCATCCCAATTTATTTCACTTTTCAGTACAGGTAGTCCTTGACTTACGACCACAACTGAGCCCAAAATTTCTGCTGTTAAGGGCGACATTGGTTAAGTGAGTTTTGCCCGATTTTATGACCTTTCTTGCAACAGTTGTTAAGTGAATCACTGCAGTTGATAAATTAGTAACCCGGTTGTTAAATGAATCTGGCTTCCTCATTTAGAGAGCCGAGGTGGCGCAGTGGTTAGAGTGCAGCACTGCAGGCTACTTCAGCTGACTGCTAGCTGCAGTTCGGCGGTTCAAATCTTACCGGCTCAAGGTTGACTCAGCCTTCCATCCTTCCGAGGTGGGTAAAATGAGGACCCAGATTGTTGGGGGCAATATGCTGACTCTGTGAACCGCTTAGAGAGGGCTGTAAAGCACTATGAAGCGGTATATAAGTCTAACTGCTATTGCTATTGCTATTGACTTGGCTTGCCAGTAGGTCGCAAAAGGGGAACCCGTGACCTTGGGACACAGCAGCGGTCATTAACGTGAACCGCTTGCCGAGCATCTGAATCTTGATCACGTGATGATGGGGATGCTGCGATGGCCGTAACTGTGAAAAACGGTCAAAAGCCGCCTTTTTCAGTGCTGTTGTAATTGTGAATGGTCACTAAATGGAGTGTTGTAAGTAGAGGACTGCCTTTATTGTATAGTTTTATGGATTTGTTTCATTACATTCTATCTGGTGTTGGAGGATTACTTTTAATGAAAAATAGAATAACATTTTTAAATGAATAAAATCAGTGGTTGCTTTGTCTATTTCTGCAAAGACTGAGAAAGTGGTATTGATCTCATTTTATTACAGCTAACTCAGCATGGCCTGTTAACTGTCAGAAGGTCATCATAGAGTTTAGGCAGACTCTCTCTGGACTCTCCGAGATCTTTAAGCTGAGAGGCTGGATGTCTTATTTGGGCCTAAGGAAGCACAAAGTAAATGGAGCCAATATTGAATGTAGCTCAGGGCTGAACTGTGGAGTCCTTGGTGCTCTCTCAGCTTGGTAGTTTTCTTGCAGAGGTTTCTTTACCCAACTAGGTAACATCACCAGTGGTCTGAAGATGTTACCTAGTTCGGTAATGAAATGCCTGCAAGAAAACTAAACTCAGAGAGCATCAGGGACCAGGATAGGATAAGGATAAGGATAAGGATAATAGGATTAATGGATAGGATAGGATAGGATTAATGGATAGGATAGGATTAATGGATAGGACTTGACTGGACTGGACAGAATTCTTTATTGGCCAAGTGTGATTGGACACAAGGAATTTGTCTCTGGTGCATAGGCTCTCTGTGTACATAGAAACAACAAAGTGATAGGTCGACTGTCTTGTTCTCACTTACGTAGAGGACCTAATGGGCCTTTCCCTGTACAGGTGGTTTGGATAATAATGAAAAAGTGCACATGAGGATCTTGCAAACAGTTTACAAGAAACTAACTGGCTCCTGGTTTGATTGTGCCCGTTATGGAGCCCACTGGGAAGATCTTGGATTTCAAGGTACGCCGAGTGTAGAACAAGAGTCTTCGCATGAGCACATATATACAGGGGGAGCCTTGTTTCACTCTCGTTCATGGACCTTGGAACAGAGAATGCCCCTGTTGGCCATTTGAAGTGATCTGTGCTTTTTTTCTTGTGCACCAACATCACAGCATTGATTTCTTCCCCTTCAGCACATAGCTTTCAAGAGGGCCAGTGCAAGTGGTCGCCAGAGCATTTGTAGGAGTGTGAGGGAATGCAGATTCGCTGATTTCCTCTTACTCCCCCAAATGGCACTGTTTGAACTTCCCCGCCTGGTAGGTAGGCAAGTTTTGCAATTTCCTTACTTCCTACCTACCTACCAACCTACCTACCTGAACAAAAACCTGTAATCTAAACACAACACCCAAAACATCCCATACATACATGCAAGCTGTCTTTTTACAGCACACTAACTCTTGATCTCTGATAGCTTTAGAACAGGGGGCCGGATGCGTCACGCGCTGGCCACACCCACGCCTGGTTTAGCAAAGGGAAAAAAGTCCCGATACGTCACGTGACGCCGCCGTGACAACGTGAGTTTGACACCCCTGCTTTAGAATAATTAATAGGCAATTTCTGCAGCTGGGTCTAGTTTTTGCAGCTGTATTTCATTACAAACTCATGAGGAAGACCATGAAGTTTTCATCATACGACTTTGATTCCAGCATTGCCTCAAGTGTCTGAGCAATTTACTGTCTGGAAGTTTACTTAATACATGCAAGACCATTTCTTGGTGTGACAGCCTCTGTGTATCTTCTACCCTTAAGGAATGGATCCCAGCACAGATCTACGTGGAGCAGGGCTGCTCGGATTGATGCAAACACTTTATTTTGTGATGGATTCCCGGATATTACCTGTAGCTCGAGAAATTTTTAAGCTGTCTCATCATGAGGTTCAGGTATGTTTCCTCATTTTTCTCTGCTCTGTGTTCAGATTTTCCTTTTAAAAAGCAGTTGTTATGTACATATTGAAAACAAAACCTTTCAGGCTGATCATTTAAAGCAATGTTTTTCAAACTTGGCAAGTTGAAGCTGGATGGAATTCTGGGAGTTGAAATCCACCCAGCTTAAACTTGCCAAGTTTGATAAACACTGATTTGAAACATGCTAGCTGTTTTTTTATCTTTAGTAAAGCCAAAGGAATTGAGTCTGTTATAGGCAGGACACTTTTTAAAATGTAGCTTTTGTTTCTTTTCCAGAATTTTCCTTTCTGTGTGATGTCTATCAATATTACCCGTATTGTCATTCAGGTTTTGAGGGAAGAACGCCTTTCCAGGTGAGCTCATCATGGGTTTTGGGTGTCTGCAGAGGAGTTGATGGGACATATGTTGATGTCATCATGCCCGTGCTGTGACTTGACATACCTGTGCCATGATACATGTATGTAATCAGAGTTTTTAACATAATGACATCAGACATTATATCAGCACCATGCATGGCATCGTCATGGATCTCTCTGTGCCTTTGTGAGTTTTCAGTGCATTGATCCATCAGCTAAGTTGTTAAAATACAGGTAGTCCTCAAATTACGGCCACAATTGAGCCCGAAATTTATGTTGCTAAGTAAAACATTTGTTAAATGAGTTTGCCCCATTTTTACGACCTTTCTTGCCACAGTTGTTAAGTGCATTTGTTAAGTTAGTAAACATGGTTGTTAAGTGAAACGGGCTTCCCCATTGATTTTGCTTTTCAGAAGGTCGCAAAAGGGAATCACATGACCCCGAGACACTGCAGCGGTCATAAATATGAACCAGTTGTCAAACATCTGAATTTTGATCATGTGACCATAGGGATGCTGCAACAGTCATAAGTGTGAAAAACAGTCATAAGTCACTTTTTTCAGCACTGTTGTAACTTTGAACAGTCACTAAACGAACTGTTATAAGTCAAGGACTACCTATATGCAGAATCTTCACTGGTGTAATTTCAAATTAGGAGCAGGATATTTGTTTTAAAAACTGTTTCCTTTTTCACATGTTGCTGTAAAGGTATAATGTTTAATGTGGATTTTTCCTTTGGCAATGGATGGTGGCTTCTTTGTTTTAAGTTTCCCTGTGCCATCTTCAAATGAGTCTCTTTTCTAAGAGGTGGAGATTTATTTTAACTTATTTAATTTATTATCAGTAAAAAGATTCTTAAACCAGCTCACAGCCCAAAGGAAAGCAGAATGATCTCTTATCATTTGTTTAAAGTACAAGTACATCCTTTAAGTCTTCCTGCACTTCAAAATAAGCATGTGCCTATGTATTTTCCACATACAGTACTCTAAAACAGTGAAACAAATGTGAATTCTTACGTAGCCAAACTGCGCCATCTATGGGCAGTAGGCCTGAAGGGAAGTTCTAAAGGTTTGCTGAAGCACAAAGTATATTTCAGAAAAAGAGAGATCAAGGAAGATTAAGCCTTTGGAGTATGTCCTACTGATAGGGAGGTGGTGGTGGATGTAAATATTTTGTAATGTGTCTTTTTCAGAGAATGCAATCGAAGGCAGCAGGTCATTGCGGTGCTCAATGATTTGTACGTGGCTATATTTTTACGGCTTTTCAACATCTGGAAAACACAGCAAAAGACCATTTCTGATTCTGGTTTTGTTCTAAAAGGTGGGTTGCTCTGGTTTTGTTCTGAACATTGACAGAATTAACACGATGTGCTCTTTATATTAATGCATTCCTCCATGGAAAGCTTCAGCAATACGGTTTCCACTCCCACCGGACACAGGCTTTTCTTGCAATAGGCAGACAATCATAGATATGAAAATGACCCTCAAAGAATCCTAACACAAGGGTTGGGGTAAACAGTGGGTTTGTTTACTAACCACGGCGTTCGCTTAACAACCGCTGCAAAAAGATCGTTGGTCACGTGAATGACCCACTTTAAGATTGTCACGACTTATGACCGCAATGGACAGGCTCCATTATGGTCGTAGCTCGAGAACTACCTATAACTCAAGCAACTACAGATTCCACATCTGGAGTTCATTAGGCAAATCAAGCCCGTGTTTGAGCATCTGTCTCATTTGCATAATTTATGTTGGTTTATGGTTTGAATAGACACACATTAGGGCTGACACATGACTTAGGAATGCCTAGGTGGTTAATTGAGTAAATGTAATTCATTTTCTAACCGGTCTGCATGTATTTAGTGATTAAAATGGAATACGGGGCTCATGTATTTATTTTCCCTTCTTTGAGAATGAAGATAGAATTGTTGGGTTGATCGTTTCATAGTTTGCTGCTTTCGTGCCATGTGACTGCTGAAAGTTTCCCTAGCCATAGCTTCTTCTGATTGGAACAAATGGGAAGGATAAAAGGAAGCAATTTTCATTTCATTCCTAGATTCTACTCCAGACACTCCATTGGACAATACTGTCAAAACTAAGATTGACAGGAGGCACCACAGCACCTTCCAACCCAGAAGTGGAAAACAAAAGAAGTGCCTTATCTTATATACCTTTCTCCACTTTTTTCCAAACTAAGGCACAGTTGTTGTAATTAAGCCCTTTCCTCATTGTTATCATAGAATCGTAGGGTTGAAGACTTTGTAGGTCTTCTAGATAAACCCCCACACTTAGGACAGCAATCTTCAGACCATCCTGGACCAGTGGCCGTCCAGCCTTTGCTTGAAAACAATAATCTCAGACTCAGAAATTCATAGCGCTTGGCCTTGGATTAATTGGATTACAATCTCATATATCAGAAGGATGCTAAATTGGAAAGAGCTATACAGCGGTAGCTTTTCTTACAAACCAGAAGTCTGTACACATAGTCCTCGACTTAACAACCATTTGCTTAGTGACCGAAGTTACAGGAGCATTGAAAAAAGTGACTTATGACTGGTTTTCATACTTATGACCGTTGCAGCATCCTGGAGTTACGCGATCACCATTTGTAACCTTCCCAGCTGGTTTCTGACAAGCAAAGTCACTGGGGGAAGCCAGATTTGCTTAACAACTGCATGGTTCACTTAACAACTGCAATGATTTGCTTAACAGCTGGCAAAAAATGGGGTGCAACTCTCTTAACAACCGGAATGGAAATTTTGGACTCAATTGCGCTCATAAGTCAAGGACCACCTGTACTCATTCTATACTGGATGTTGAGATTTTTCAAAGCATACTCATATTGGATATAATTTTCCTGGTTTTTCTTTTTCTTTCTGCTCTGTCTAGAATTGGAAGCCTTTGCCAAAAAAAACCCAAAGCAGCTGCTAAGACACATGGAGACATTCATGAACGGAAGCTCTGCAGCAGGAGGGGATGATAGTTTTCAGGCTCCTGCTTTCAGCTTGGATGTTCTCGGTCCCAACTTAAGCTCTGGTACCGTTGACAGTGAGGAGTTGAATTTTGCTAGCATTGCTGACCTGGCGACCGAGAGAGCACAAGACAGCTGATCTGGATCCAGAACGGTGTGAGAATCCTTGTAGGGGATCAATCAGCAAAGGTGGTTGCTTTACAGCTGTAGGAAGGTCCAGAGGAGGGCTGACGCTCTTGAAACGCTACTAAAGTAGAGCTACAGGACTTTGGTTGCAGGGCAGAGCAGCTGTCACAAGGTACAATGAGAGCTCTCCGGGTGGAGCCTGGGAGAAAGAGCAGGCCAGCTTCATTCAAGAGTGAAGCAATCCAGCCAGGATCTGATTCTCCCAGCTAGTAGCATTAAAACTAATTTGTAGCGGGGAGTGTAAATCTGACATATGAAAAAGCATTACGCTCCCCTCCACCCCGCCCTGTTCTTCCAATGTTCCAGCTAAGAAATATTAATGCGTTACGGATTGTGAAATCTGAGCTCATGTCGTTTTTTTTTGTTTTTTTTTAAATTGAGTTGCAGTATCTCCAGGCTTAGTGTTCCCCCCCCCTTCAGTTACGCTTTTACCTTGACGTATAAAAACCGGGTTTTCTATCCTATCAGTTGGGAGGCATTTATTTCCAGAGGGCTTATTTCCTGACACTTTATCAATCCACAGGGTTTTGCGTTTTGCTTGAAACAAGGTAAACAAACGCGTACTACTAGGTTGTACTGAAATTGAGAGACCCGCATTGAAAGCTGTTGAAAACGATAAAGAGACCAGCAGCCATCACACCATAGCTGTTGTCCTTTTATGAATGATTGTCTAGCACTTTACATCAATGAGGCAAATCAGGTTTTTTTTAGCCTCCCGCTGTGTGATAAAACCAAGGTTATTTTATTCCCATTCTTCTACTTCTCTGGGTTTTGGGGTGGCCTCTGGGTTTGATAATAGGCAAAAAGGATAGATTTACTGCATGTGAAGTTTTCAAACGTCTCTCGTAAAGCGACAAAAGCTCCTGCACAATAAGCCTTTAAATAGTCATTTCTCTAGATCCAGGAGACTCATTTCAGCTATGCAGAATTCACACGGATGTCTTGTTCAGTGTACCAACCGTGATGTATAATCCAAGCCTTATGGACAGTGTTTTTTCCTCCCCCATTAAACTTATTATTGTCTTCAATCCCAGGCTGCGTGTCTGTTCTGTTAATCTCAAATTAGCTGCAAAAATTAATACTTTGGAATTGAAGTACCTCCGGGCTACCCCCCCCCAAAAAAGTTGAGACTCTGGAAAGGGTGCAGAGAAGAGCAACGACTATGATAAGAGATCCTGGAGACTAAACTGTATGATGAACGGTTAAAGGAACAAGGTATGTCTCGCTTAACAAAGAGAAGGATTAAGGGTGACATGATAACTGTCTTCTGGTACTTGAGGGGCTGTCACAGATATGAGGGGGTTGACATATTCTCCAAAGCACTGGAGGGCAGGACGAGAAGCAACTGGTAGAACCTCGTTAAAGAGAGATCCTACTTGAAACTAAGGAGAAATTTCCTGACAGAACAATTGATCACTGGAACAGCTTGACACCTGGAGTTGTGGGAGCTCCATCGCCGGAGGTTTTAAAGAAAAGATTGGACATTCATTTGTCTGGGATAGCAATAGCAATAGCACTTAGACTTATATACTGCTTCACAGTGCTTTACAGCCATCTCTAAGCGGTTTACAGAGTCAGCATCTTGTCCCCAACAACCTGGCTCCTCATTTTACTCACCTCAGAAGGATGGAAGGCTGAGTCAACCTTAGGGATGATATAGAGCCGAGGTGGCGCAGTGGTTAGTGCAGCACTGCAGGCTACTTCAGCTGACTGCTAGCTGCAGTTCAGCGGTTCAAATCTCACCGGCTCAAGGTTGACTCAGCCTTCCATCCTTCTGAGGTGGGTAAAATGAGGACCCAGATTGTTGGGGGCAATATGCTAACTCTGTAAACTGCTTAGAGAGGGCTGTAAAGCACTATGAAGCGGTATATAAGTCTAACTGCTATTGCTATAAGAACTCCTGCTTTGGGTAGGGCATTGGACTAGAAGACCTCCAAGGTCCCTTCCAGCTATGTCTGTCTGTCTGTCTACCATCTTATTTGTTTTATTTGCCCCCCATCTGTAACACAAGGTGACTATGATTCTATGATTCTAATTTGCTTTTAACACAAAGGTAGGTGCATTAGACAGTAGGCAAATCACAGTGCAAACACTACAGAATATGACTGAATTGTTATCCAATGCTTTGATTAAAGAATTAGGGATGCTATAAGTAAAATATTAAATTGAGCTGCTATCCCCAGTGAAGCCCCATTGAATTCAAGGGTGCATCCTTTTGATCCTTTTAATACTTATGCATACAGGTAGTCCTCGACTTACAACAGTTCATTTAGTGATTGGAGTTACAACAGCACTAAAAAAAGTGATTTATGACCATTTTTCACACTTATGACAGTTGCAGCATCCCCATGCTCATGTGATTTTCATTCAGATGCTTGACAACTGACTCACATTTATGACAGTTGCAGTGCCCCAGAATCATGTGCCCCAGAATTCGCGACCTGAAAAGCAAAGTCAATGGGGAAACCAGATTCACTTAACAACCATGTTATTAATTTACCCTGTTTCCAGGGGTGAAATGCTCCCGGTTTGGGCGTGCCTGCCGGTCGTCAGAGAGCCGGTAGCGACGGCAGCGCGAGGCTTCGCCCACCCGCCCGGACGCCGCCATTTAGGTTCTTTTACCCTCTGCTCATGCGCAAAGCGTTCTGCGCATGCACAGAGGGTAAAAGAACCCAAATGGCAGCGTTCGGGCAGGTGGGCGAAGCCTCGCGCTGCCGTCGCTACTGGTTCTCTGACCACCGGCAGGCACGCCCGAACCAGGAGCATTTCACCCCTGAATGACGGCGTCCGGGCGGTTGGGCGAAGCCTCGCGCTGCCATTGCTACCGGCTCTCCGACGACCAGCAGGCATGCCCAAACCGGGAGCATTTCACCCCTGCCTGTTTTCCCCAAAATAAGACATCCCCTGATAATAAGCCCAATCGGGCTTTTGAGTGCATGGCAATAAGGCCAAGCGCTTATTTTAGGGTTCAAAAAAATATAAGACAGGGTCTTATTTTCGGGGAAACACGGTAACAACTGCAGTGATTCACTTAACAAATGTGGCAAAAAAAAGTTGTAAAATGGGTCAAAATTCACTTAATTTCTCACTTAATAACATAAATTTTGGGCTCAATTGTCGCAAGTTGAAGACTACCTGTATTTACTTGGGAGAAATACAGCAAAACCCATCTATGTATAATATGGGCAAGATTGTGATAGAAACCTCAGTACAGTACTGCCTGCCATTCTGGTTTACCTTCGAGTAAACGATTTAGCATTTCCAGGGCCCTTACATAGCCTTGAGGCAATAAATGGAGGCTTTCTTTTTTATTTTTAAGGCTGATAGTTGTGTTCACAGAAAGACTCTGTAACCATTTGGACTCACTGCCCCTGATGACTGATACATACCTCCAAAGCTCTAGATCACCACGTCATCATAAAGCAAAGTCAGTTTGGGCATCCATTCCTGACAGCCAGGATGGAAGTGGGATTAATATGTGGTGCCAATAACATGTCCTTGAAATAACACTTGTCAGATGGACTGTTGTACCTGTCAGGCAAGATGAAATGCTCTGAAATATCAGAACGGCTCCTCATGGTTCCTGATGGATGCTAATCCGTTTTTCAAAGAAAGTGCCAATAGGACGCCTTGCCTATTTGCACACAAACATCTACTGCGCCTGTGAAATTATAGCTGCTTCTGTGTCTTCGACTCTTTCTTTTCCAATACCTTCAAGTCCATCCCTTCAGTACTGCTGCTGAAACAGGCATGTATGTGCAGGTAATCCTCGACTTATAACCATTCGTTTAGTGACCGAAGATACAATGGCACTGAAAACTTACAACTGGGCCTCACGCTTAGGATCAACATGCATCCGAATCTGAGCGCTTGGTAACCGGCATGTATTTAGGATGGTTGCAGGATCATGAGGTCACGTGATCACCATTTGCGACCTCATTCGACCTCTGACAAGCAAAGTCCATGGGGTAAGCCGGATTGGCTTAATGACAGCATGATTCATTTAACAAGTGCAGTGATTCCCTTAACTGGCCAAAAAGTTGGAAAATTGGGCATGATTTACTTAGCAACCATCTTGCTGAACAACAGAAATTCTGGTCCCAATTGTTGTAAGTTGAGGATTACCTGTATACTGCACATACTATATACAGCTTGGGGAAAAAATGATCACTGACCGGACTCAGATGTTCCCTTCAGATTTCTGTTTGTTCATGCTGTTGTCTTGTTCTTTCAAAAGGGTTCTTCACTCCCTTTTAGGTTTACAATAATTCTCAGCACCGGCTTATGCTTGATAGAAGAAACCAAACATAACCCACAACACAACTTTGCAGTTGTGAAATGTTCAGGCTTCCGATTAACTATTTTATATTGCTTTTGTTCTCCACCCTGAATAGTTCTCTGGAGTGAGTACTGTTTTTCAAATTCAGATTTCACTGTAGCTATCGATTGCAGGTGTTTTTGGTCTGTCTCTGCTGCCATTTATTTATCTTTATAAATATTGTCTTTCAACCAAATGAAAGTCAAGCATGGTGAGCCCAAAGTACCATCAAATCCAATAAGACGTCTACTACAATAAAAATGCAGTTGCACGATGGGGAAAGGTAATAGAATTGGACAGATGGTCCACAAATGGGATGCTACACGGAAAAAGTGGTCTGTCTGTTTTTTCTTGGATGATGGAAACCCATGGAAGAAAGATCGAAAGACATCCATATTGAGGCAGACTTATATAGGAGTTCATGTATTTGGTTCATAAACTCTGCATTTCTGCTTTGGCTTGAATTTCAAGGTAAGTCCTTTGAAGTCTCCATGACGTCTTCAAAGGATATTGAGACTGGAATACTCACCCAATAATACTGTTAGGTTGTTAGCAATAGCAATAGCACTTAGACTTATATACCGCTTCATAGTGCTTTACAGCCCTCTCTAAGCGGTTTACAGAGTTAGCATATTGCCCCCAACAATCTGGGTCCTCATTTTACCCACCTCAGAAGGATGGAAGGCTGAGTCAACCTTGAGCCGGTGAGATTTGAACCGCCGAACTGCAGCTAGCAGTCAGCTGAAGTAGCCTGCAGTGCTGCACTCTAACCACTGCGCCACCTCGGCTCTTATTGACCTCTTGTTGACTGTGGGACCTGAATAACATTACAAAAATGCCACCAGTAAACTTGTTTTCAAACTGGTAAACCACAGAAACCTCTCTTTCGAGTGTCGGCACTCTTAACCTCCTTTTGAGCCTGCTAAAAACATCATAAAATGAAGAGGAAGAAATGTGGGGTTCCTTGGACAAGCTTGATTTAGCAGAAAACAAGCAGTGACATAACACAAAGGGTGTTCTAGGAGAAGCAAGCAGAGGGGTTGAGTTGAGATGCTATTTTGAGAACATAACCTACAGCTGCATCTTATTTGATTAATTTGATTTTTTTTTGTTATCTTGGGCCTCTGGAAAACATCATGCAAACCAGTGAAACATTACAAATCAACCCTGGGCAGGGTGGAAGGGAAGACGTACTAGTTTGTGACAGCCCCAAATACTAATTTGGAAGCATCTTTTTAGAATACTGTTCAAAGGCAGTACTGTTCGCGAAGATCAGAGTAATCAGCCATTAAGAGTTCAAGTTTGAAATTCTAACCTCATCTCTTGACTTCAGCCGTTTTTGCCTTGGGAAGAGGATACCTAGAATCACACTGGTCACTCCTCGTGATCTGCCCCACAATTTTCTTATTTACGTTCCTTTTGCAGAAAAATAACAAAGCTGCGTGACATCTTTTCCTCTCTGCAGCATAATACTGTAGCTCATTCCTCATACTTCTGTAAAAGCCTCATCAGATAGCAGATACAGATACTTTAGCTCGGGCCCTGCTTCGAATATTCCTTTCTATCAGCGTGACTCCATCCGTGGGAGGGGTGGGAGCCCCAAATGATGCAGCTCTTTTCTGAAGAGGCTGGGCTGGAGCCGTCTTTGCCACTTGGTTTTGCAGGCTGTGAATAAAGGATGGCGAAGATTTCTGCCTTCCTCAAACCGGCTGCCTAACCTCCCAGATTTCCTATCTCGTCTCCACGTCTCTGGACTCTCGTTAAGCTGTCCCTGTTCTTGGAGGGGCCTGGCATCCAGATCGGAAACGAGAGAGGGTCATTGCTATCCATCCGTGTCTGAGAGTTAATGCATATTGATGAGGGAGGCTGAGCCCACGGCTTGTTCAAGCTCTCTGCAAAGAGGAGAGGCAGTCCAGTGACTAGGAAGAGCGCCCGGTGTTCCTCCCGCACAGACAGCTGCTGGCCGGTTCCTCTAGCCGAATTGATTTTCCTTCCTTCCCTCCATCACTTGGGCCTGCCGGATGGGATGCTGAGGTGAGCAGAGTGTTGCCAGCACGCTCAGGTGCGTATTTGTGGAGGCTGGGATGGGCTAGGAGAGGTGTCTCCTGGGCAAGGGCTTCAAAGGTGCTTTCTCCTATTGTCTGCTGTGAAAGGCCCAGCAGATCATATCTTTTCAACTCCCCACATTATCACCCTTCCACAGCAGCCTGTCATTGGGGTGGGGTAATGTTGTGCCTCTGAAAAAAGAAGGATGAGATGCTGAGAGTTCCTGACAGGTGCATGCATGTTTAGGCAACTGGGGAGATGCTGGAATGAGGACAGCGCCGTCTTTGTGCATGGGAACAAGGTTGGTCTGTTTGGAGGAAGGCATCTATAGGGGACTGCCTCTTTGCCTATAGATTAAGGCTGCATTCCATGGCTCGGAGAAGAGAGGGCTCGTCTTTTGTTCGAGTGACAGCTGGGCTGTGGGATACCAGGCGTGTGTTTGTACAGGTGGGAAATGTCTCCGTACATCGAATGACTGGACCGAAAGGGAAGGAGAGATGTGACCAGGGTTATTTGCAGAGACAAAGAGGTGGGAGGGGGGCTCTGCGATGAGGCCTGCGATATCTGAGCAGCCAGGTTTTTATTTAGGGGGCTGCATGGAGCAGGGGTATGGGTGCTCCTGTGGGGAGGATGCTTGGGCATTGAGCTGGGTTTTGGAGGTAACATCATTAGAGGCTCATGATTTCTAGCATTAGACACGGGTGGGAAACTGGTCAGTGATTTCAGGACTGGGAAGAGGCTGGCATGCCTGCTTGTGAAGTGTGTGTGTGTGTGTGTGTGTGTGTGTGTGTGTGTGTGTGTGTGTGTGATGTGAGAACCTGTGTGGGAAGCTCTGAGAAGGAGGATCAGGTATATAATATGATCTGCAGGAGCAGGTGGGTCTACCTGCAAGGTGCTGTTTGGTTGGTAGTGAGGCAGAAGGGATGTTAAAGTGACTATGCTGGAGAAGCTGAACTCTGCATCTCTGCAGATGGATGCTGCCAAAGCGAAGAGAGAAAGGGACGAGGCCATGATTTGTAGGTGTTTTGCTTCTTCTTCATTGATTTTGGAAGATCAGCATTAAAATAGGGCTTTGGTTGTTGCTACTTCTTGTAAAGGAAAGCAAGTTTTTGGTGTCATCCTTCCTTAAATAGCATAACGGTGATGTGAACTAAACCAGGAAGTAATAGTTCAAAGAAGCTGGGCCAGGACAAAAATCAGGAACGAGTGTCTTCTAAAGTCCCATGATTTGGGGCTTATTGATGACACCCTCACTGGCCTTTTAGGAGCACCAGCCAAGTGAAATTCAGTTACCCTCACTCACATCGTCATCCCTGGTGTAAATCTGTCTATGTTGCTATGTCGTTGTGCTATGCTATGCATTATAATGCTGGATCTCAGCTACCTCAGATTGTTGCCGGCTGATGGTCACCACTGCCAGGCTAGTTCTGCTGCTGTACTCAGCAAAAGAGGGGTCCCCAATGGTGCTTTTTCCCATCATCTTCTCAAACTTGTTGGCAGCTCTATCCAAGGATAATGGATGACGAGGCTTTTCCATCTAGGCCTCTGAGCCTTGCATTTCATAGCTAGAAATCAGGTATATTGAAGGAACTGTCCTAAGAATAAGTCATTGCAAAATCGAGTCAGTAATTGCAAGTCATAATGTCTGTTTCTCCACTCTTATTGTATAAAATGAGCATAATAGTGATATATTTAGTGGGGTTATTGTATGAAAAAGAAAGGGAAAGAAAGAAAAGAAAGAAAAGAAAGAGAAAGAAAGAAAAGAAAGAAAAGAAAGAAAAGAAAGGAGGGAGGGAGGGAGGGAAGAAGGAAGGAAGGAAGGAAGGAAGGAAGGAAGGAAGGAAGGAAGGAAGGAAGGAAGGAAGGAAGGAACGAAGGAAGGAAAGAACAGACCTATTGCACTTACTGAGCCTTTCATAAGCCTCTGAATTACATTTCCTAGTAATTCACTCTTCCTATATTGTGCTTTGCTTGTTTTGTTTTGGAGAAGCTAAAATGCACGTTCCTAGATCTAAAACTCCAAAGTCAGGAGAAGTTAAATTACAGAGTGGGCGGCTGGCTCTGTTCTTTCCCAGTTGCAAATGTGACCTCCTGCTGGGTGGTGCATGGCATGAAACTTGCTGTACAAAGCTGAGTTCTTGGTTTGAAAACGTTGGATGGACTATTCAATTCAAATCCAGTTTAATAACAGCTGTCAGAAGAAAGAGCCAGGGGCTTTGACTGTACCCATCAGCTGTTACTAGGGTAGACTGTGCAGATATATGACTTATTGGTTACAGTCTACGCTCTGTAACCAATTACATCACATTATATTATAATGTATTTTTGTTTATAACATAACAATTCTTTCTAAATTTGCATGGGCATGTATATATTAGCATATATAAATACACACGTCTTTTGTTTGCCTTTTCGATGCTGCAGCTCTTCTCTCTTTTTGGAGAGATTGAAGCAGCTACCTAAGTGCCTCACTTGCTATTTTCCATCTTGCACTTGCCAAGATGCTTTTTCAATGGCTTCTAACTTACTGAAACACAATATTTCTTTTTGCCCTTATTCATCTTGGCTTTTAAGTTGACTGGCGATGAGCTACCGTCTGGCCAATCCATCTAGCACAAAGCTGATGCAGCAAAGCAGCCCTTTCCAACTGGATGTGATTGGAAAGAGATCTTAAACTTCTAGAATTCCTAGCCCACATAGAATTCTCATTTCGGGAGTTCTGATTGATTGCCACCCCATTTTAAAGAACGTATGGGACTTCTGCAGGTCAGATTTGTCTTGCTTGTTGTCTTCCCCTGTTGTGACACCTGGCTTGGTTTGTGGAGTCCCCCAAATGTGCTTTCTCCATTCCTAGCATCACGTGGTCAAGCTACAGGATCATCAGTGAGGTAGTTGGGACGTTGGGAAATGTGTCCTGTCGCAAATCAGCATGGTGTTGACCTTGGATGACTTTCTCTGTGTCAGTCTTTCTTCCTCTTCTTCAATGAGTCACTTCTTTCCAGTCTCTGCTCTTAATTCATTGGTCAACAAAGAGCCAATAAGCAAGCAGGCAGCAATAACAAGGAAGACAGGGAGAAAGCTGCAGGTCCAGGAAGTGATTCCTGCAGCCCTTCATTTGGGAGTGTAAACTTTGGCACATGCCAATCCTCCTAACCTCTGTCACTGGGTGAGGGGTCTTCTTTAAACCTTCTGTCCCTGAGAAGGAGTTGTGCTGACTCTCATGAACCCAGAAGACCAGGGGTGAAATCCAGCAGGTTCTGACAGGTTCTGGAGAACCGGTAGCGGAAATTTTGAGTAGTTCGGAGAACTGGCAAATACCACCTCTGTCTGGCCCCAGAGTGGGGTGGGAATTGAGAGTTTGCAATATCCTTCCCCCAGGAGTGGGGAGGGAATGGGGATTTTGCAGTATCCTTCCCCTGCCACGCCCACCAAGCCACACCACGCCCACCAAGCCACGCCCACAGAACCGGTAGTAAAAAAATTTGGATTTCACCCCCTGCATAAGACTTTCCTAAATAGCTGCATGAGAAGAACCTCAGGTTAGGGTGGGACACTAATGTGTGTCTTCTTCCAAAATATGATGGGGAATGTGGCATGTTTTAGGACTTTTTAAATACAGAGATAGATAAAGGAAAATGGGTGGCCGTGCCAAGCAAATTTCATATTTGGATTCTTTTCCTTTGACGTCCACCTTCAGTTGCTTTTGTCACTTCATACTGACCAGAGGGAGTTGGAAGCCTATATAAAATAAAGTAGCAATCGGAAGGCCAACTTGTATTTTGCTGCCTGCCCAGAAACTGACCATTTCCTTACATCTGGAGGTCAGTGAGAGAGGAAGGTACAGGTAGTCCTCGACTTACAACAGTTCATTTAGTGACCATTCAAAATTACAACTGCACTGAAAAATGTGACATGACCATTTTTCATAGTTATGACCTTTGCAGCATCCCCATGATCATGTGGATCAACATTCAGACACTTGGCAACTGGTTTATAATCTTTGCTGTGTCCCAGGGGGTCACGGGATCCCCTTTTGCAACCTTCTGACCAGCAAAGTCAATGGGGAAACCAGATTCACTTAACAACCAGGTTACTAATCTATCAACTGCAGTAACAACTATGTATGGCAAGGCAAGTCATAAAATGGGGCAAAACGTACTTAACAAATATCTCACTTACCAATGGGAATTTGGCGCTCCATTGTGGTTGTAAGTCGAGGACCACCTGTAGTTAGCAATAGCAATAGCACTTAGACTTATATACCGCTTCATAGTGCTTTATAGCCCTCTCTAAGCGGTTCACAGAGTCAGCATACTGCCCCCAACAATCTGGGTCCTCATTTTACCCGCCTCGGAAGGATGGAAGGCTGAGTCAACCTTGAGCCGGTGAGATTTGAACCGCCGAACTGCAGCTAGCAGTCAGCTGAAGTAGCCTGCAGTGCTGCACTCTAACCACTGCGCCACCTCGGCTCAGTTCGAATACAAAATGGAAGAGGTGGAAAGATGAGTGGTTGATGATGTAGACGGCAGGGAGAATCTCTGAATGGCTGCAATAGATTCAGGTCTGCTGAATCCGATGGAGGCCTCCTTGTACGGTAGTACCGTGTTTCCCCGAAAATAAGACCCTGTCTTATATTTTTTTGAACCCTGAAATAAGCGCTTGGCCTTATTGCCATGCACTCAAAAGCCCGCTTGGGCTTATTATCAGGGGATGTCTTATTTGGGGGGAAACAGGGTAGTCACGGGGACAACAACTATGTTGTGCTGTTTGCAAGAGTTCAGTATAGGAATAATGAAAGTGATTGGTGCTGTAGAGTAGTGGTCCCCAACCTTTCCAGCTTTCCATAGCGGGCGTGGCAGAGGGGAGAGGGGGTGGTTCTGGGCGCACAGCTCCATTTGTGTATGCAGCGTGCATGCGTGCCTCCATTTGCCACTCACCCAAATTGAGCTTTGTGCATGAGCTCCTGCCACTCGCGCATGTGAAGCTGCACGTCGCTTGCATGGCCTGGCTCCAAATGGGCCGTGGTCCAGAGGTTGAGGACCCCATAAATAAGATACAGAGGGGACTTCCCGTGAGATGATGACGTAAGAGGCTGCACGTAGATGAGCTCCATCTGATAATTTTAAATTTTATTCCATAAATAAATATTGGGTAGGAGTTTTTTTTTTTTTAATTGAAACACACAGCTATGATTTGCTGCCTTTGTAGTTTTTAACCGTGAGGGATACAATATCCAGTTCGGTCACTGTGTGTGTCGGCTTTTAGCTGCTCTGTTAAAACAGGACATTGCTCGGAGTATATCATCACGGAGATAGTCTACACTTCATACCCCAGTGGTTATTAGTGATTGCACGATCTCTGTGGCTGCCATACGCTAGATAAATAAATAAATAAGCTATGATTTGACGGCTACAAGCTAAGTCTGCTGTATAAGTGCAGCGTGCTGATAACAAAAAATGTAAACTAAAGGTGGAAATGTCTTATCTCACAAAATTTACTTTCTCTCTCCCAGTTATAATCCAGGCAGCCAGTTAGTAAAGCTGAGAGTACTAATTGAAGCAGGATGGAAAAACAATTGAGAATATAATGAGTCGGAGGGCTGTAATTATTATTGAAATACTTAAAATGGTCTTCACAAGAGGGCTTCTGTTCTACAACAGAACAGTAGGGATGTTAGAGATTTGGACCTCAGCGCTTTGGCAGAATTGCCTAGGCACGTGATGGTGAACCTATGGCACGCGTGCCACAGGTGGCACGCGGAGCCATATCTGCCGGCATGCGAGCCGTTGCCCTAGCTCAGCTCCAGTGTGCATGTGCGCTCCGGCCAGCTGATTTTCGGCTCGCGCGGATGTTCTGGGAGGGCGTTTTCGGCCTCCGGAGGGCCTCAGGGGGCAGGGCAGGGGAGGCCGTTTTCGCCCTCCCCAGGCTCCAGGAAAGCCTCTGGAGCCTGGGGAGGGCGAGAAACAGGCCTACCGGGCCCACCGGAAGTCAGGAAACGGGGGAGAGGGGTCGTGCGTGCATGCATGGGGAGCGGGGCAGCGTGGAGGGTTGCGCACACATGCGCAGGGGGATGGGGTGCATGGGGCGCATTGAATTATGGGTGTGGACACGCGCATGCATGTGATAGCGTGCGTGTGCGCGCTTTTGGCACCCAAGGAAAAAAAGGTTCACCATCACGGGCCTAGGCAATTCAGGTATAATTCAACTTCCTAGCCTACAGTGATACATTCATCCCACTGTATTGCTAAGAGATTCGTATCCTCTGTTTTCCTGCTAGCCCTGAGGAATGTTTCCTTTGCAGAGAAAAAAAAGTGGCAGGACAGAAATTTTTGGAAAAAGTTCTCTTTTCTGACTTTTTTTTATTTTTTTTATTTCCTGGGTCTTGATATTTGTAGAGGCTAGCATGGAAATAAACCAGACTGGTTTAGAACTCTTCTTGGCTAATCATCTAATTACTGCACATGAAATTCCTGATTGCCCAGGTAAAGGGATATAGGTTTTAGGCTGAACAGAGATGATACTGCCTTAAGTAGATAGGATGATAATGATGATGTGGTTTTGATTCATGAAAATTCTTTTCAAGGCAGGGAAAAGAACCAACAAAATAATAACTTCTTTGACCAATAGAAACTTGAGACTCATCCAGGAAGATGGGAATTATCTCAAGTAACATCTGAAGATATAACAGGTGCCCAGCAAAGTGGTTTCTTTAATCCATAGTTTATATACTTGAAATATTTAATCCTTGTAAAAAGGTGTTTATCTCTTTGTCATTCTGCCTGGTGCTCCCATAATTATGTCAATCACTTTACAAGAACTTTCCCACAGCCCGAACAGAGTTCTGATCCCACTTTGGTGATCAGAGTTCTGAGTAAAGTTTTCCAATTGTGGTTCCTCAATTCTGTTCTCCTTGGTGGTTGCCACATCTACGAAAATGATGCTTTGCTTTTCAATGATTGTGATAGTGTAGAAGGTGCATTGTGCTCTAGATGGTAATCACTCTGTAAGTGAAAAGACCGTAACATTTTAACACCACCATTTTCAAGAATGAACGTGTAATTCTTGCACAGTTAAATGTCTATGGAGATTCTCAGTCATCCAGGTCATGGTTGTCCCAAAGGTGCTTTTTCAAGAGGCAACTGGACTTTCTGGTTTTTCTTTGAAGATGTTTCGCTTCTCATCCAAGAAGCTCCTTCAGCTCTTGCATAGATGCCATTAGTTTTACTAGGGTTGGTCTCACAGTCAGCCAGATGTTCAGACTGGATTTGGCATTTTTGTCTACCTATTGAGTCCTTCCCAAGGACCTGGGATAGGCAGATGTGGGATGTTTGATGGTGCTAAAGGTATCGTCACAGATTGTAAGCTTGTGTGTATGATTGTGTGCAGATTGTGTGTATGAGTTTTTAACTGTTTTTAACTGTTTTTATTATGTTTTCTTTTAATAGTCTTTTTATATTGTTGTGAGCCGCTCAGAGTCCCTTGGGAGTTAGGCGGCATACAAATTTAATAAGTAATAATAATAATAATAATAATAATAATAATAATAATAATAAAACATAGAAATGATTCAACAGAGGGAAAAAGGCTGATGATCAAAATCAGAATAGAGCTGCAAGGGACCTTGGTGGATCCCCCAAAGTGGTCAATATGAATCCCCAAGGATTGATGGGGCTATCAAGGGATTGATCTTATTGTGGTTAGCCAGATGTTTAGTTTGGATTTGGCATTTTTATCTATCTATCGAGTCCTTCCCAAGGATCTGGGATAGGCAGAAGTTGTTTTTTAAGGGTGTTAAAGGTATTAATAATAATAATAAGCTGTTCCAAGTAAAACTCCCTTTTACAATTGATTGACGGTGATTTTGTCAGTGCTGATGTTCCCATGCCTTCATTGCAAGGAACATTTCTTGCAATCTAACCCTTTTAACTGGCGGTATAGAGACTGTCTAAATGCAATGCCTGCACCGAGAGATACACAATACTGCTTCTTTTCCATCCCGTGCTGCTGCTCCCCTCCTAAAGATGACCACGGATCATTAATACAGCACGAACGCCCCAAATTTGGTTTTTAAAATAGTGCATGTAAACTATCAAAGAGGAGCTGTAAGGAAGCCCACCTGGGAAATTCATAGATTTCAGTCTGAGTTTCACAACCTGACAATCAGTTGCTTATTCAAATGATCCTGGCTTCCAGAAAAGTTGCAGAATGCTTTAAATTCTGCAGATCCTCGAAATGGCAGCAACAGTTGTTTCTTTGTGCCCCAAGGTTGGGGGGGGAGGGGGAGTTGTCACAGCAACAGATCTGCAGCCCAATCGCGACGCCTTTTCTTTGCAGTGACTGTGGTGACAATAGAGCAATTTTAATCCAGAAGGAGAGCCGAGGCGCCTATCCATCAATCAGCAAAGAAATCTGGATGGAGCCAGCTGACCCAGCAGGCAGCCTTTTTTAAAAGCCCTGGTTTACAGAACTTTGCCTTCGTCCCAGGCTGTGTCTGGGGTGATGAATTCGTCTGCTAGATGGCAATATTCAAATAAGTTAATGGTTCCCTTCGGAAATTAAATTGGTTCAGCCTTCCCCGCCCTTGCCCCCTAAATTTATCAAATCAAAGCAGAATGCTTGGAGGCAATCTGGATGTAGCTGGCAGGGGAACCTTCAGAGGCAATATTATTTGTGTTTTTACTGCCAGCGTCAAGCAGCTGCAACTCAGCTCCTGCAAGGGACTCAAATGTCTTTTCTTAAGGTGGATCATTATAGGCAAGATCATCCTTTTCAATGAAGGCAGCTTGTGAATCTGCCTCTTCACACTGCAGCATTGTCTTTGCTTGAAAGCTAGGTTTCCCTGGATATTCAATTGTACATGAATTCAATTGCTTAAATTAGAGCTGGATCCCCCCCCCATGTCCTTGAACTTGAGAAGTTGAGTCATCAGAGAATCGCTGCAGAGGGAGGATAATTCTTCTTCCTTTTTGATTTTGGTAAAAAAAAGATGGCGTTTTGGCCACCAAGGTGGATCTGACTCTGAACTTTAGCGCAATATAATTAAGCTGGTATTTTCAAATATAGAATTGCCCAAGCATTTCCTTTCTTCCTTTTTGTGACGGGGTGGTGTGGTGGTATTGTTATCCTTAATTGCTGCAACATTCTGCCTGGTTCAAGAGAATATTCAGCAAAATATACGGCTTTCTGTTCCTCACCAAAAGGGGCTGATTGCAACTATGGTGGATAATTTCAGAGAATCATTGTTTGCTTGGTTTCAAAGAACATACAGAAGAGCAGCCTTGCATGTACATTAGTCTCCCAGTTCAGAATATTACTCTCTTAGAGATATGGTAGTTATAGGTGGGAATTCTCTATCCCTAACTCACACCATTCATTTGTTGTGGTTGTTCTTTACAATGTGTGCAAATACCGTATAATGTGAGGATGAGAAGTATAGAGCCGAGGTGGCGCAGTGGTTAGAGTGCAGTACTGCAGGCTACTTCAGCTGACTGCTAGCTGCAGTTGGCAGTTCAAATCTCACCGGCTCAAGGTTGACTCAGCCTTCCATCCTTCCGAGGTGGGTAAAATGAGGACCCAGATTGTTGGGGGCAATATGCTGACTCTGTGAACCGCTTAGAGAGGGCTGTAAAGCACTGTAAAGCGGTATATAAGTGTTAGATAGTGGGTAGAGATGACAGGAGACAGACTTCCAAAGCAGCTCTTTATTTCAGCTCTTGTGTAAGCAACCAGCAAAGAGCAGTCTGACAGCTTGCCCTTTTATAGGGAGCTGTCAGACAGACCAGCCAATAGCGTTTGAGCTTTTTCCCGCTCAAACGCTGGACCTGGTTGGAACCATGCAACACAGTTGAAACAGTTAGAACATAACACCCCTCCCCTCCTGGATGGAGCTGTCCAGCATACGTAATCACGCAGGTAGGCGGGGCGTTTTGGAGCCCTACTAGACCTGCGCAAATCAGTTGGTGGTGAGGCAGCGGCCTGTGCGGACAGGTCTGCTGCTGCTCCGCGGCTCGAGCATGGACGCT
>QLTV01000558.1:994375-1019030 GCA_003457575.1 Thermophis baileyi
GACATAGCGGCAGAAGGAGGCAGGAAGATGTCTGCCTGGCTGGTTGAAAGTGCTGAAGAAGCTAGTCACAGTTCTCCTGGCCCAAGCCTTCGTCGCCACTGTTAGATAGTGGGTAGAGATGACAGGAGACAGACTTCCAAAGCAGCTCTTTATTTCAGCTCTTGTGTAAGCAACCAGCAAAGAGCAGTCTGACAGCTTGCCCTTTTATAGGGAGCTGTCAGACAGACCAGCCAATAGCGTTTGAGCTTTTTCCCGCTCAAACGCTGGACCTGGTTGGAACCATGCAACACAGTTGAAACAGTTAGAACATAACAATAAGTCTAAGTGCTATTGCTATCTTCAAAATCATGGTATTGTCCTGTCTTCTTTGGTACATCTGCTGCTTCTGTTCTATCATAAGTTTTATTTACATATTTATTTGTATCTCGACTTTATTATTTTTACAAAAACTGAAGGCAGCAAACGTCTGCCTTTTCCTATTTTCCCCAAAACAACAGCCCTGTGAAGTGAGTTGGGCTGAGAAAGAGTGACTGGCCCCAAATCACCCAGCTGGCTTTCATGCCTAAGGCAGGACTAGAACTCACAGTCTCCTAGTGATTGACTCAAAGTCACCTAGCTGGCTTTCATAGCTAAGGTGAGACTTGAACTCATGGTCCTCCGCTTTCTAGCTTGGTGCCTTAACCACGAGACCAAACTGGGGCTGGTTGAGATTAGATATTATTAGTTCTTCTGCTGTTGGAATCAGTTGTTTTATTTATTACCCCCCACAACATAACTATTTCCTGTAAGCTGGAAACAAATAACAGTTCGGTAAAAAAAACTATTTGAAAATGTTAAAAAAAACCCACTAAAAACTCTAATACTAGAAAGATACAATAATACCATTTTAAGCGAAGCACTGGATGAAGAGGTATGTCTTAGATTGGTGCTGAAAGCTTTAAAAAGCTTGGTGGTCAGTTGTAACAAACAAGGAAGAAATTGTATTATCAAGAAGTGTTTGGTATCTTATTGGGTTTTTTCCCCTGTCTCTCCTTCCTTTTTCTCCTGCTATTTTCAGCAGCAAAAACCTCTATGGTAACTAAACACCAGGAAGCAAAAGCTTATCTTTTTGGCTACTCTTACATAAAAGTGTTTTCTGAAAAAAATGAACCAAGATAATTGGAACCTAGGATAATTTTCACTCCATGCAATGGGACATAATCAATGCTCTACTGTTGGTGCCAGGGTTGACTGGCTACTACTATTGACTCACTTATGTTCCTTCTCTTGCAGAGGCCATCCTTCTTCCATTTGCCAATCCAACATGGAAGCCCCTCTTGTAAGCCTGGATGAAGAGTTTGAAGATCTGAGGCCATGCTACATAGCGGATAGGGAAGAGAAAGGTCATTATTTTTATGGCTCTTCAGCTCAGCACTTGGAAGATCCTTCTCTTTCTGAGCTTGAGAACTTCTCTTCTGAGATCATCAGCTTCAAGTCCATGGAAGATTTGGTCAATGAATTTGACGAGAAGCTCAACATTTGCTTTCGGAATTACAATGCCAAAACAGAGAACTTGGCTCCTGTGAAGAACCATTTCCAGATCCAGGAAGAAGAGGAGAATCTGCAGGATGAAGAGTAAGTCAAGAAATGAACAGTCATAGAAATTGTTTCTGGTTAGCACTTTCTCAGTGTTTTCTACCTGAAGACATCTAATAGAACATCTACTGAGTCAAAGAGATTCCAGCTTTTCTTCTTCCTTTTTATTTTTATTTTTATTTCCCCTTCATTGAGAGTGATTTATTTTTAAGTCCCCTTTATTGAAATTGAATTATGGACTCAAATTATTTGAAGGGCTCCAAGCTGAGAAAATCTGACTTGGTATAAAGCATCTATTCAGATAGATGCAAAATTGTGTCCATTAAAAAGAAAACATCCCAAAGATGCAATTGCATTTTTGTGCAACTTTTAAAGAAAACAGCTGCAAGCAGATGTAATAACAAGAAACAGTCCAAAAATTCAAACAAAGAAGCAAAACTAAATTTATAGATTCTTCCTTTGTTAGTGTACCAATTGTGTATTTTAGTTTTTGTTCCCTAGATCAGGGGTCCCCGGTACAGGTCCATGGCCTATTAGGAACTGGGCTGCGCAAGCGAGCCAAGCTAGATCTATGCACGTGCAGGATCTAGGTAGCACGTGAAACCATGCCCCTACAGGTAGTCCTTGACTTACGATTATTTGTTAACAATGGTTCAAAGTGATGAAAGCCTCTGGAAAAGTGATTTATGACCTGTCCCTGAAGTTGTGACCATTGCACCACCCCTGTGGTCACATGATAGCAATTCAGACACCTGGCAACTGGCTCTCAATTATGACCAGTCACTTGATCATCATTTACAACCTTCCCAGCTGGTTTCCAACAAGCAACATCAATTGGAGAAGTTGGATGTGCTTAACAATCACAGTAAACATTGTCCTAAAATTGGGTCTGGTCATGTGATAACTCATTTAACAACCATATCACTTAGTGACCAAAATTCCCATCCAAATTGTGATTGTAAGTTGAGGGCCACCTATAATTACTATTATAATAATTTCTAAATTTGCAGCTTTACAGATGAATCAGCATAGGAAACTTTTGTGCAAATTTCTGTTGGCCTGGTGCATTTCTGCTTTTATTACTAACTAGCTGATTACCCGGCGTTGCCCGGGTATTTATTTATCCCAATCTTGTATTAGACAGGAAAAGGAATGAATTATATCTATAGTGTCAAATCAAAGCAATTTTATTTACAGGGTTTTAAAAGTATAAGGACCTTGTTCAAATCCCAGCTACGGAACCTGTGGACAGCTGGGGGATTTAGAAGCGCCACCCCCCTGCTTCTGCCACCACCCGTTTTACCATTTCCTCAAATTGGGCCTGGGACTGGAACCCTGTTGGGGTGGCCCCGTCCTTCGCGCGATGAGTTGGGGCGAAGGAAAATCCTGGGAATACGGCCGAAGCTGTGAGGTGGGGACTATCTGCTTAGGCCGTGGCGTGCTCAATCAAAGGCCTCTGTACTGGCCTAATCAGGCTCCCTTCGCTTCGTAGGCCTACTGTGTAAGGGAGGCCTAGGCCTCAGTTGGGGCGAAAGACGATCCTGGGAACACAGGCCGAAGCTGTTCCCTGTGAGATTGGGCTGCCGCGGTGAGGTGGGGGTAGGCGATCCGCTTAGGCTGTGGCGTGCTTAATCAAAGCCCTCTGTACTGGCCTAATCAGGATACCTTCTCTTCCCAGGCCTACTGTGTGAGGGAAGCCTAGGCCTGAGTTGGGGCAAAGGATGATCCTGGGAACACCGGCCGAAGCTGTTCCCTGCGAGATCGGGCCACCGCAGTGAGGTGGGGGCGGGCGATCCGCATAGGCCATGCCACACTCAATCAAAGGCCTCTGTACTGGCCTAATCAGGCTCCCTTTGCAGTGTTCTGGCATTCCACTAGAGGCCGCTCTAGGAGCACAGTTGTTGGTGATTGGTGATTGGTTGTTCCATCTGGCAGCCACGTATTTAAGGAGCTGTCAGAAGCATTTTACCTCAGACATTCGTTATAGTTGTACCGTTCATGTTGGAATAAACGTTACGTGTTATCTGCCTCCGTGTCTCGCCTCAGTCAATGCCCAGCCAGCTAAAGAACTTAGCATTGGCGACGAGGATGGGATTTAGAACTGAGGCGAATTAAATTGCCACTAAACAGAGCGGACACTAAGAAATTATAGGTTTTTTTTCCTCTCCTCAACTCTGTCAGGAAAATTAAGAATGTCGACTCAACACACTTTCGCACCATTCAATCCGCCCGCAGAAACGTGGGAATCTTATGTGGCAAGATTCGAATGTTTTCTTATCGCTAATGCATACACTGAGCTTTCAGGCGACAGAAAGCACGCCTATTTTTTAGGGTTCTGCGGAACCGAAATGTTCGAGACTGCTAGGGCACTATTCGCCCCTCAAGCCATACATACAGTGTCCTGGGAGGCGATGTTAGCTAAACTTAAAGACCATTACGCTCCTCCACCTTCTCGATGTGCTCGGAGGTACGCATTTTACCACAGGAATCAGGCTAAAGGGGAAACTGTAAATCAATTTGTGGCGGCACTAAGAAAAGCAGCTCTTTACTGCGAATTCTATAATTTGGGAGACTATTTATTAGATAGTTTGGTTTTTGGTGTTAGAGATAGCCGCCTCAAACGTCGTTTACTTGCTATGCACGGCCTCACGTTTCAAATTGCTTTGAATGAGGCTCGTGCAGCTGAAATGTCCTCACAATCCCTGGCTGAAATGGAGGATAATCCTTCAGCCACCAGACGAACTAATGCTATTGACCCTGTGGTAGATGAGACTGAAACAGAATCTAACCAAGGCAATGAGGTCTGCCGTCTTAATGAAGCACAAAAGAAAAAATGGGACAATGGCCGAGTTCCTTCGGGGTTCCTTTGCATGGGCTGTGGGGGAAATAGCAATAGCACTTAGACTTATATACCGCTTTACAGTGCTTTACAGCACTCTCTAAGCGGTTCACAGAGTCAGCATATTGCCCCCAACAATCTGGGTCCTCATTTTACCCACCTCAGAAGGATGGAAGGCTGAGTCAACCTTGAGCCTGGTGAGATTTGAACCGCTGAACTGCTGAACAGTCAGCTGAAGTAGCCTGCAGTACTGCACTCTAACCACTGCGCCACCTCGGCTCTTTATGAGAGCTAACTGTAACTTTAAGGATGCCCTTTGTCATCGCTGTGGGCGGCGTGGCCATATTGCGAAGGTTTGCAGGGCAAGAAAACCCCCTCAGTGGCAATCGGAACAGGCATCAAGCAAATTCTCAAGAAATCCTACAAGAAGACAGCCAGATAGGGGGCCCAATTCAAGAGATCGTTGCTATGCCATATATCACAATAGACATCCTACAATGTCCATTAGTCAAACTAACAGATCGCCGGCCGAAAAGATTAAAATTACTGTTCATCTAGGGGGCTGACCTTGTCCAATGGAAATAGACACAGGGTCTGCCGTTTCTATTGTCTCGTGGAGCACCTTAAAACGGCTTATTCCAAAGATGTCAAAACGGCATTTAAAACCTTGCCCATTAACACTAAAAGACTACCAAGGGGCTCCTATTCCTATTATAGGCAAGGGACATTTTAGTATTCAGTACAAGCAGTTCAATGGCCGTTTGCCCTTGGTGGTAGTCGAGAAACCCCTCACGAGTCTCCTAGGATTGTCCAATGGAAATAGACACAGGGTCTGCCGTTTCTATTGTCTCATGGAGCACCTTAAAACGGCTTATTCCAAAGATGTAAAAACGGCATTTAAAACCTTGCCCATTAACACTAAAAGACTACCAGGGGGCTCCTATTCCTATTATAGGCAAGGGACATTTTAGTATTCAGTACAAGCAGTTCAATGGCCGTTTGCCCTTGGTGGTAGTCGAGAAACCCCTCACGAGTCTCCTAGGACTTGACTGGTTTTCACCGCTGGGTTTGTCAATTGGGGGCATTAACTCTATTAAGAACGATCCTGAGTGCGACGCATTGGTGCGGGAATTTCCGTCCGTGTTTGATGGAAAATTAGGCACTTACACAGGCACTCCCTTTCAACTTGGATCCCCAAGTGGCTCCCATCCGCCTAAAGCCCAGGCGAGTGCCGTTCGCCCTAAAGTCAAAGGTAGATGCAGAATTGGATAAGCTGATCTTGCAGGGCGTGTTACAACCAGTAGATCACTCCAGATGGGAAACCCCCATCGTAACACCTGTCAAGCCAGACGATTCTATTCGTCTATGTGCTGACTATAAATGCACTGTCAATCGTGCATTACCTTCCAATGCGTATCCGGTGCCTGTAGTTCAGCACCTCCTCCACTCAATGGGGAGAGGGTCTATTTTTGCAAAGTTGGACTTATCCCAGGCTTACCGGCAGTTGCCTGTGGACGAGGCAGCTGCTGAAGCCCAAACCATTATCATACACCGGGGTGCTTTCCGTTGCCGCCGCTTGCAATTCGGCATTAGCACCGCCCCCGGAATATTTCAGAGTTTAATGGAACGGCTCCTACATGGCATCCCTGGAACCGTTCCATATTTTGATGATGTGCTGATTTCTGCTGCTAACCGCCCAGAATTGTTTGCACGTGTACGAGCTGTACTATCTAAGTTTCAACAAGTAGGACTCAGAGTTAAGAAAGAGAAATGCTCTATTGAGGTCCCCCATGTAGAATTTCTTGGATCCCTCATTGATTCAGCAGGTATTCACCCTACCGCTGCTAAAACTAAGGCCATCCAGGATGCTCCTGAGCCTACCAATAAAACGGAACTGCAGGCTTTCCTCGGCCTTTTAAATTTTTACGCTGTGTTCCTTCCGCACAAGGCGTCAGTAGCCGAGCCACTTCATCGCCTACTGGACTCGGGTGCCCCATGGGTATGGGGTAGACAGGAGTCGTCTGCCTTTCAAGATGTCAAGCACCTGCTCTTATCTAATGCTGTTCTCTCACAGTACTGTGAAAATTTGCCTCTTGTCCTAGCATGTGATGCCTCTCCTTATGGGGTGGGCGCCGTTCTGAGCCATAAGTTGCCAAATGGCTCGGAGGCGCCTATTGCTTTCTTCTCAAGGACATTGGCCTCTGCTGAACGTTCATATAGTCAGATTGACAAAGAGGCGTTAGCCACCATCGCTGGAGTGAGGCGTTTCCATCATTATATTTATGGCCGACATTTTGAGTTAGTAACGGACCATAAGCCTCTTCTAGGACTATTGGCCGGGGACCGTCAAACTCCGCAAGTACTGTCTCCACGTATGACATGATGGACGGTATTCCTTGCAAATTATGATTACACTTTAACTCATCGACCTGGGAAGCACATGGCTCACGCCGACGCATTAAGCCGCTGCCCGCTACCTGTCATCCTGGAAGACCCTGCTCCCATGACTTCCATCCTCAACGTTGAAGAATGGACTCTTCCTGTCACCGCTTTTGATATTGCTAAAGAGTCTGCTAGGGATACATTGATGTCCAGGGTGGTCACTTGGGTTTTGAGGGGCTGGCCGGAAGAAAGGGTTGCCCCTGAGTTCAAATCATTTGCAGATCGTCATATTGAATTGTCAGTTCACAAGGGATGTTTGTTATGGGGAGAGAGGGTGGTCATTCCCCCATCGTTAAGATTATCTGTCCTGAAAACATTGCATAGGGGCCACCCGGGAATTATGCGCATGAAAGCGCTAGCCCGGAGTTATGTGTGGTGGCCTGGAATCGATAGGGCCATCGAGGAGTGGGTAGCTACATGTTCTCCTTGTCAGTCCACCCGAGCAGCCCCACCGAAAGCTACGTCCAGGGAATGGGAAACACCTGGGGCCCCTTGGTCGTGTATTCAGTTGGATTTCGCTGGTCCCATAGGAGGGCAGATGTTTCTGGTGGTGGTGGATGCGTTCTCCAAATGGTTGGAGGTACGTTTAATGTCATCCACCACCACGGAGGCTGTCATTAAAAGTCTAAATAGTTTATTCGCTACCCATGGGCTTCCTGATGTGGTAGTTTCGGATAATGGCCCTCAACTAACGTCCCCAAGATTCGAGTTATTTCTAGCGAATTTAGGAATCAGGCACAGCCTGATAGCGCCTTGGCATCCAGCCAGTAATGGAATGGTCGAGTGCATGGTGCGCACGATGAAGGATGCATTGGCCAAGATGGGCCCGGGAAACTGGCAGGCTAAGATTGACGAGCTGCTATTAACGCAGCATACAACCCCGTGCGTTACCACTAATAAAAGCCCAGCCGAGTTACTTATGGGCAGGCGTTTAAGAACGACCCTTGATAGGTTACACCCACAGTTCACGCCTGATAAGCCTTTGGATTCTTCAGGCTGTCCCTGTTCTTACGTCATAGGAAGCCAGGTCTATGCTAGGAATTATGCAGGAGATCCCCTGTGGCTACCAGGTAAGGTGGTGAGTATAACGGGGCCTTGTTCCTATAGGGTGGCATTAGAGGACGGTCGATTGTGGCGATGCCACATCGACCAGTAGAGGGCTAAGTGGTCAGCTAGTGTCCTTCCGGAGCAGGGGAATGCTATACCGATAGTTCAGAGGGCCGATCCGGGGACTCAGGTCACGCTGGAGCTTCAATACCCAACCCCCGGGAACAGGGATCTCTCCGAAGATTTACCTGCATCTCCAGTAGAAGAGTTCAATATGGTCCGTTCACAAGGAGAGGCCAGGGTTCCAGAGTCTGACCATGCAAGGGTAGGATATGACCAAACACCACTAGGAAGTGCAGTCGAGCCTCGACGATCCGAGAGGGATCGTCGGCGTCCTGCATATTTGCAGGAGTACGTGTGTGCTAACTTGGCGGAAAGGGGTGCAGTGTTCCGGCGTTCCACTAGAGGCCGTTCTAGGAGCACAGTTGTTGGTGATTGGTGATTGGTTGTTCCATCTGGCAGCCGCGTATTTAAGGAGCTGTCAGAAGCATTTTACCTCAGACATTCATTATAGTTGTACCGTTCATGTTGGAATAAACGTTACGTGTTATCTGCCTCCGTGTCTCGCCTCAGTCAATGCCCAGCCAGCTAAAGAACTTAGCACCCTTCATAGGCCTACTGTGCGAAGGAGGCCTAGGCCTCTTCAGAAAAACGCTGAGCTAGGCTCAGTTTACAGAACACGACCGTTGTTCCGAAAGACCACCCCTAGGGGTCCTAGGGGTGTCTTACCCCCACAGTATTTTTTGCCAGATATGTCATATGCATACCAAGTTTGGTTGAAATTGCTCGAGGCGTTCCAGAGGTATGCTGGAACATACATACATACATACAGCCATTTAGATAGATAGATAGATAGATAGATAGATAGATAGATAGATAGATAGATAGATAGATAGATAGATAGATGATAGATAGATAGATAGATAGATAGATAGATAGATAGATAGATAGATAGATAGATAATAGATAGATAGATAGATAGATAGATAGATGATAGATAGATAGATAGATAGATAGATAGATAGATAGATAGATAGATAGATAGATAGATAGATAGATAGATAGATAGATAGATAGATAGATAGATAGATATAGGTAAGCTAAATATTAGTGGCCACATTAAGGTGGCAAATAGTTTAGATGCTTCTTTTACTATTTCACAGTGATCAGTGTGCATGGTTTATGGAAATTTGGGAGGCAGGAGGGACCAGCAACAGTTGATTTTCTGTCCAAGAAAATCCAATATCTCATTCACAAACAGAGGCATGACTTCTGTCTGTATTCCAACAAGGAACAGATTTTCATAATTTTTGTCCTTCTGGCTGTTGATCTGTTAGTGACCTGCTATACTCCACGCAGCTGGGAGGATTTGGGTTTTTCTTTCTTTATTTTGGCTTGATCCCAGATATGCAGTTGTTTGCTTTTTACTTGAATAGACACATTGTTTACTGTTATAAAGACATGTGAACAGATGTGAACTTTTCCAAAACCGGGATATTAAAAATGCATTATCTGATAACACTCTAGGTATGGTCCAACGCTTGCAGAAATCAGCCAGTAAGCTCTTTAATGGGAGAGCCGGATTCTAGTGAAGGTCACACCATAGAATGTAACAGAGTAACAGAGAGTAACAGAGTAACAGAGTTGGAAGGGACCTTGTAGGTCATCTAGTCCATCTCCTATTTGGGGAAATAAACTGGATTTGCTTGCCTACGAGCCCAGCCCAGACATATGAATCTCAGGCTGTTAGATCAAGACTGTGCCTACCTTCTGGTCTTTAGGAGATTGGGCTGTAATCCCATCAGTTTCAAAAAGACTCCAGCCTGTTGGCTTCTGAGCAGAGATAATTCTAGTTCCTTCCTTTTGATGGGAAGTGTCAGAACATTGGCATGCACTCTTCAGTTTTAAAATAGAACCAGTTCCATCCAGTTGAATCATCGTTACTGTCAGGACCAACCAGGCTGATGATTCAGGAGGTGCACCTTCTATCGTCGTCATGGCTGAATCTGAAACAGAGAATCCGCAGCTGTACTATCATTGATCTGGCTCAGTTTTCACTGTCTACTTGTCCGTCTCTTGGAGTTTGAATGACAGAAGACTGGAAACTGCCATCCAATTAGCCAACGACTGTCCTTGGTTCTATGGTGGGACTTTACTTGGTCCACACACAGTAAGTGAAGATCTGCCATTCGAGTTCTTTTGAATGAACAGCAGCCCTGAGCCATAACATGACAATTGCTTTAATAACTACAGGTATTATATAAAACCACACAGGCAGCTCTATAAACACAATTCTATAAAATGGAATAAGAGCCCCCACCTTAAGCAAAGCCCTCAGCTATCATCAGATTAAAATCCACAATATATATATATTGCTTTGTAAGGTAAACATTGCCACTGTATAAGTAATGTTAGTATGAATAACAATGTTTAATAACAACAATCATAGTAATAATATCCTGGCATAACAGATAGATAAACAGTACTTTTTCTAGTCCATGACTAGAAAACAAAGACAACCAAAATATATATCATTCAAACTCACAGACAGAAAAAGAAAAATGGCACCGGCGAGGCTGGCAAAGATGTTTAAAGATAAATCAGCTAAATGTTGGAAATGCCACCAATATGACCTGGGTCATATTATGCCACCAATATGACATATTATCATATGTGGTAGACATGTGTAGAGGCAAAAAAATATTGGACAAAAATACAAATGTGGTTGGAAAAGATGATAAAGCAGCACATTGATTTAAAACCAGAAATATTTTTGTTGGGGATTTTGCCCGAAACTTATAGTAAAGGAAATGCATATTTAATTATACATGTATTAACTGCAGCTAGAATTGTATTTGCACAAAATTGGAAAAGTTATGAGATCCCTACGGATGAGAACGTGATTAGGAAAATATTAGAATGTGCAGAAATGAACAGATTAACGCTTGCTATAAAGGAGAAAGAACAAACTGAAAATTATATGACATATTATGGATGGTTGGAGAATAAAAATAAAAGTGAGAAATAAATGGAGATCAGTGAAATAAAGAATATATGTTAAGATAGAGATGTAAACAATATGATGATTATTATCAATATGATTGTTAAGATTATTATATCTAATATAATATTATATTTTCAGTTATAATGTTGATTATTATTGTTGTAAGATTAGAGAACTATTATCAATGTAACGAATACTGTAAATTTTGACTGTAATAGCACAGAGACATTTGTACCCAGATGATACACTGTTTAATGGAAGATGATATGTTCAAGTTAAAAAATAAAAAAACCTATTAAAAAACAAAAAAACCCAAAAACAAATAGAATTATTTGGAAAAAAATAATTCAATAGAGATAAATAGATAGATAATAGATAAATAGATTATCTATTTATTTATCTAAGTAAATCTATCTAAAATAGAGAATGATAAATCAAGAGAGATAAACATTTACATACCAATCCAAAGAGACAATTAAAAAAGCCAAAAAGAAAACAAAGACCAAAACACCTCCTCACCAGCAATCAACAGCCAGATAAGCAAAGATCAATACCACAATTAACACTAGACCAACAGTCAAGAAGCAAACAATACCCAATCAAGGAACCATCAACTCAGACAAACAAGCTAGCAGTAAACAACAGCCTCTTCAAGGTAACACCAAGACCACAATCACCAACACTGACTGGGCAAACCACTAATATGTAATATGAGACCAGACCTCACTTCTTTACTAGATTTTACCTAGTTGGGTCCAGAAGTGCCTGCAAGCAAATAAAAACTCAGAAAGTATAAAGGACCCCACAGCTCAACCCTGAGCTACAAATACTTTCTTCTATCAATAAATCAATTGTTTTCAAAAGAGGCTAATATCAAGGGACAGGTTTTCCATTTCTCTCTCTCTAATACCTATTTATCTTAGTTATAGTGACTTATTTCATTTCTTTTTCATTATTTTCTTCATATGTTAAGTCCAAGGGTCAGATAATGCTGGTTTTAAGAGACTGATGGAGTAGGACTCACTTTCTGCTCCTCTCCTTTTCCTCATGAGAGGTGAGGACAATCCCTGTTTCTGTTCACTGAGTCATAGTTTATCATATGCTCCCATTTTTTGTGGTGTCTTTATAAACAATGTGATGCAACACATAATGAGAGATGTCTGCTACCCATAAATATGAAGATGCAGACCAAAAGGCACATTATGATGCTTCCATCTGGAATGGGGTGATCAGTCGTGAGTGATTTCCCAAGGATATTTTAGGAATCTGTTAGAAAATATGTGGGAAGATTAATATTTTTATTGACATGGACTAAAGCAATCTTTATTGGTTAGCTAAATCTATGCACAAGATCCTCTGATGTTCCTATTTGTCCCACTTCCTGTCTATGTTGCCACAGAATTATTTTCTCTTTGATTTGTTCAGGACAATTTCAGCCATTTTGGAGAGAATAGACATGGAACCAGAATATCTGAAGAAAATACGTTCAATAAATAGAATTGGATTTAAAACTTAATTCGTAGCTGAACCAGGAGAGCTCAGAGTGGTCTGAGGTGATATGACGCAGCTCACGTTCTTTGCAGTTTTGCTCCTTGGCTGTCAAAACATAAATAACAGCGATCGGTCTCACAATATTGAAAATAGATGAATGTATTACTGTTGACTATTTTTTCCAGAGTAGAGAGATGAAATTAAGAACAGAAATGTTGAAAACAAATATCCTGGTGGTTACAGGTAAAGGAAAGGCTCCCAAAATGTTTTCTGATGCTTGTGTTAGAATTCATTCAGTCTTTAATTAGCAGATCCTAAAGCAACCAATTATGTTTGTAGAAGATCTTGATTAGATTAGGAATCCTTCCAAATACAAGCTTTACACCGATCCAAGACTGGTGTTCCCCTGAATGATTCTAGGGGATTCTAGTGGTGTTCATGTGAAGTCTGTTTAACTTTAGAAGGTAATGGCATGGTTACTGCTTCAGAGAAAACATGATACCTACATTTCTGTATTTCTTTTTCAGCTGCAGGGTGTGAACTGCTGTCTTATTCCATTTTCCAGTCCTTCCATTTTCTCCCCCCTCCTTTCCTTAAACAAAAGTGTTGGGATGTTTTGCTGCCTATTCTGTTTGGCTTTATTGCACGCCTGCAGAGTGGCAAACACAGCTAGGGAAAAACAAAGAAGCAGACAGGATACCAACAATTATTAATGCTGGTCTGTTGGCTAATGGGAGAGTATGCACAAGGACTCAAGGTGAGAAAAGTGAAGACCCTCATGATGTACTGTGAAGTTGTGCAAAAATATTACTGTTGGGGGAAACAAAACCAGTGCCTCTGTAAAAGGGATTTTATATCCACTTTTGTGAAGCTATGCTTAATATGAAATAATGCCAAGGTAAAGAAACTATGCTAAATACTTTAAATTCAGTCCATTATTTCTTAACTGAGAAAGATTTTTAATGTTCAACTCCTACCGAAAACCCTCCTCTCTTTTTTTAACACCATTGGGCTAGATCTGGACCAAGTCATCTTAGAAATCAAATTAAATCAGGTCTAACACATGTTTAGCTTGGATGTATTTATACGAGGGGTCCTTGGTGCTCTCTGAGCTTTTCTTGCTGACGTTTCATTACCCAAACTAGATAACATCATCAGTGTACTTCATGCTGTGTTTGAACTCTGTAGACCAGAGGTCTTCAAACTTGGTAACTTTAAGACTTGTGGACTTAGCTGGCTGGAGAATTCTGGGAGTTGAAGTCCACAAGTCTTAAAGTTGCCAAGTTTGGGGACCCCTGCTGTAGACCAAGCTAACAGCCCTGAGGGAAGCATCTCTGCTTCCAAGACAGATTCTCTATATTAACACTTCTTGCTTTCTTCTGCAGGGTCTGGGATGCTCTAACAGACAATTACATCCCATCCATCACGGAGGACTTGAGGGATCCCAACATCGAAGTGCTCAACGGCAATATCTCTGACACAGAGGTAGTTACCTGGATGGGCCTGTCTCAACCTCCCCCCCCCCATTACTCATAAGATAAAACAAGGGGCATGCTTGTGCTGAAGCTCTGTTTGAAATCCAACAAACAAGAATGGCGGTCTTAAAAGTTAAAATAACATTTGGCTGTCTTTTCACAAGGCAGAACCTAAGAACATGCCAAAAATCCTTCCTGGATAGCAGTACAGACTTCCCAAGTTTCCATAAATAATAATATTCCCATGTTTATGTTGGGTATTCTTAAAAAAAAATAGTTGGAATCATAGACGCTCCCATTCCTTCCTTCTCCCCTATCTGTTTCTTTTAAATCAGAAAAATACGAGTGAAATTTAGCTGGCACTGGTCTGTTTCAATTAACACAGAACCATTTCATAATGTACAGTAGCTTTCATTGTTGATGTCTGTCCTCTATTAGCAGTAAGCCAGTTGGTGCTCTGCACTACAACTTCCATTAATGCAACTTTACTGTGTTCCCAGCCACAGTGGGAATTGAACATCTGAAGGGCACCAGATTGAGGAAAATGGTTTTAGTGAGATGGGATTTAAGTTATGTTAGAGAAGCTCAGGGTCCCAGCTGTGGTGGAGATTTGGATGTTGGGGAGAAGAAAAAATATGATCTCTTACCTAATCGGTGTGTGTGGGGGTGCGTGTAGCCTTGTTGTTGTTAGTTGCGAAGTCGTGTTCGACCCATCACAACCCCATGGACAACATTCCTCCAGGCCTTCCTGTCCTCTACCATCCCCCAGAGTCCATTTAAGCTCACGCTGACTGCTTCAGTGACTCCATCCAGCCACCTCATTCTCTGTCGTCCCCTTCTTCTTTTGCCCTCAATCTTTCCCAGCATTAGACTCTTCTCCAGTGAGTCCTTCCTTCTCATTTGGTGGCCAAAGTATTTGAGTTTCATCTTCAGGATCTGGCCTTCTAAAGAGCAGTCAGGGTTGATGGCTTAATTGGACCCTTCTCTTCTTTATGTCACAAAAACCTTTCTTTGAATAAAATTCCTAGGTATGATTTTGCTCCCAAGCAAGCATTTCTAATAACTACAATAGTAATTGAGAAGGCTGAAACCAGTTTTGGGGTACTGCTTTGAAGGAATCTGGAGGGAATGCTCTCCTGTGTAGTCTTCTGAGCCCTTTCTAGTGCTTTCCTAATATTTAAGAGTTCAGCTTCCACTTCTCTCAACCAATACAGCCAATGACAAGGGATTGCTGCAGTTGTAATGCTAAACATCTGGAGGGTATCTAGTAGCTCCCCTGCCATAAACCCATCTTCTGTGGTCAGGTGTGCCATACTTTAATCTGATGATGGAAGGAGCCATTGGCTTAGAGCTCATCAGATCCTTCAGGATCCTTAAAGATCCAACCTGGAACTAAGGAGAAATTTTCTGACAGTGAGAACAATTAGTCAATGGAACAGCCTGCCTTCCAGAGTTGTGGGTGCTCCATCACTGGAGGTTTTCAAGAGGAGATTGAACAGCCATTTGTCTGGAATGAAATAAGGTCTCCTGCCTTAGGCAGGGGGTTGGACTAGAACAGGGGTCTCCAACCTTGGCAACTTTAAGCCTGGAGGACTTCAATTCCCAGAATTCCCCAGCCAGCTGAAGTCCTCCAGGCTTAAAGTTGCCAAGGTTGGAGACCCCTGGACTAGAAGACCTCCAAGATCTCTTACAGCTCTACGATTCTATGTAGGGCACTGCTGGCAGAGGCACTGGTAAGCCAGGACCCCTTCCAGATTGTTGGGTGCTGAGATGACCCTGCATCAACTAACGTGTACTTCCCACTCCAGCCAAGATGGCACTTCGGTACGTCACTCTTTCAGGAAAGGCAATTTGAAGCATCTTCCATACCCTTTTGGGAGCCCTTCAGTAGCCATCTTTTCCTGTGCAGTGAGTTATGCAATCGACACTCCAGGAAACAGAGAAGTTGAGAACATCAGCCAACACAGCAATTCAGCAGAATAAATTGCTGCAGCCAGGGAAATGGTGAGATGAGCACATATTGATTGCCTTTCAAAATCAAAGTCATGAGACAGCAAGGGCAATCTGGAGAGGACTTTGGCATGAATGGAATGGTGAGAAAGGATTTCCAGATAACAAGGCAGATTCCATACTACTATCACCTCTTCCTCCCCCCTTCCCCAATATCTGTCCAGATTGCTGCCTCAGCAGAGAGATGTCCATTTTCTTTTAGTTTGCCTCTCTTTACAGCAGTGTTTTCCAACCTTGGCCTTTTAAAGATGTGTGGACTTCAGCTCCCAGAATTCCCCAGACAGCTTTGCTTTGCTGACTGGGGCATTCTGGCCGTTGAAGTCTACATATCTTAAAATGTCCAATGTTGGAAAATACTGCTTTACAAGAAATGCAAGGTAACTGGGTGGAATTTGTCTATTTGTGTTTCAAACACACAGAGAGACACACCCCAAAGGCTACATTCAACTTTGAAGAGGCACAGTCTCTTTGACTGATGGCCTAACCCTGCAGTAAGCTTCAAATTTTGAATTTTTTTCCCTAGCTGTTACTTTAAATTATCTCTCTGTTCCTGCTGCCTGGCTGTAAGGTCACTTGAGGACACATTGGGAAATTAAAATGGTAACTAGTCTTGGCAGACAATTTTCAGCAGGTATTAACGCTTCCTTGTGGGCTTGCCAGTTCCCCCTAGAAGGAATGGAGATGATGCTGACACTAAGGGGAATAAAATCCCTCCTCTTAAAAGCCCTTCGGACAGCAGCAGTTTTGGTCTGTTGATTACGGCTGTCAAGCAGAACCTTGAAGAAGCTGTTCTCCTTCAGTTCTCCAAGATATTTCCTAGGACAATTTTGCTTGGCTCAAGAAATCTCTCCCATTCCTTGGACAATTCCTTCTCCCAGATCTTGACAGAAGTAATCCAGTCAAGTATGCTCAGTGAAGGGCAAACATCCCACTACAGTGTGTGTAAGGATTGCCTCTCCCTCTAGCTTAAGAAAGTGAAGACTCTTGAAACGGAGTATTTCAAAAGGAAGCTTTTATTAAGCACAAGCCAGTTCCCCCTAGAAGGAATGGAGATGATGCTGACACTAAGGGGAATAAAATCCCTCCTCTTAAAAGCCCTTCGGACAGCAGCAGTTTTGGTCTGTTGATTACGGCTGTCAAGCAGAACCTTGAAGAAGCTGTTCTCCTTCAGTTCTCCAAGATATTTCCTAGGACAATTTTGCTTGGCTCAAGAAATCTCTCCCATTCCTTGGACAATTCCTTCTCCCAGATCTTGACAGAAGTAATCCAGTCAAGTATGCTCAGTGAAGGGCAAACATCCCACTACAGTGTGTGTAAGGATTGCCTCTCCCTCTAATGTAAGAAAGTGAAGACTCTTGAAATGGAGTATTTCAAAAGGAAGCTTTTATTAAGCAGAAGTGAAAACAATAGGTTCAAAGCAACGTCTGAATACCCTTAGGCAAGACAAGTAGAATTAAAGCAGTAGAGACCCCTCTAATTAGCCAGAATGCAGATTTTAACCAATACACAAGTGTGAAGATGTTTTCTTTACCAGCTGCTCTGAGAAACCATATAAGCATACATTCCCATGGTTATCTTCCATTAACCATTCAAGTGAAACATCCCACATGGCCATCATAAACATTCTCCAAAGGCGAGGAGATCTAGGGCTCTTCGGCACCAGGATACAAGTTGTAAAATATCAGTTGTCACAGGCACTGCTAATAAATCGAATCCAAGGCACCCCTTTCTCCCAATTGAATGGCAGTATCACTTTTAGGATTCTGACAGTGTATATGTGTGTGTGTGTGTGTGTGCGTGTGTGTGTGTGCGTGTAAGTAAAACACAATCTGGAGTTTGAGAAATGCCATAGATCCATTTAGAGCTATGAAGGTAGAGCTTCATTTTTTGAAGTGAAAGGTAAAAAAGGTGAAGGTTTTCTTTGTCCAGTTGTGTCCAACTCTAGGGGTGGGGTGCTTATCTCTGTTTCCTAGCCGAGGGAGCCATTGTTGTCCGAAGATGCTTCTATACTCACGTGTCTGGCATGATTATACATTAAAGTGCACAGAACCTGTTACTTTCCCACCAAAGTGTACCTATTTATCTACTTGCCCACCTAGCATTTCAAACTGCTAGGTGGGCAGGAGCTGAGACAAGAACGGGAGCCCTCCCTGTAACGTGGTGCTTGGATCGTGAACTGCCAACCTTCCGGTCAACCAACCCAGTGTCTTAACCGCTCAGCTGCAATCCCTCAATTGTATGTGCTATAAGAATTGGTGTGAGGGTAAAAGTTTTACCCTGCCCTACTGTTGTTGCGCTAATAATCCTGCTCAGTACAAGAGGAACTGCAGGTTCAGACATTTGGTGTACGCGCTTGGCTGAGGAGCCAATGGGGCAAAGCTACCATCTGTGGGATTATGACTGAACGCCTCTAAGTCAGAATCCCCCCTAAACATAACGATACCGCAGTGCTGAGGAGCCTCGGTGGGCCTCGGATAGCCGGGCCGCCCAGCCCGGTGCAGAGAGCCGTCCGTCACGGGAGCAGAGCGTGGCCGTCCGTGCAAAGCGCACGTTCGCGGGGAACCCGGTGCTAAATCATTTGTAGACGACCTGATTCTGGGTCGGGGTTTCATGTGTAGCAGAGCAGCTCCCTCGCTGCGATCTATTGAAAGTCAGCCCTCAACACAAGCTTTTGTAAAAAAGAGAAAAAAAGATAATAATAATAATAATAATAATAATAATAATAATAATAATAATAATAATAATAATAAAAGAATTGGTGTGAGATTCCTTCTTCTCCCTCAACCCGTAAACCACAACAACAACCCATATTTGGGGCCCATATTTGCTACTGAATCTGCATGCGATTTGTTTTCTTCCTTTTTTCAGATCCATGAGAAGGAGGAGGAAGAGCTTAATGAGAAGAGTGAAAACGATTCTGGTATTAATGAGGAACCTCTACTCACAGCTGATCAGGTACAAGCAAACCCCCCTCCTGACCTTCCCTATGGGAAATATTGGAAATAAAATCAGGGATTGCTTCTAGCTACTGCAGTAGTAGAAACCCCCCCCCCTTTTTTCCCCCTGTTTAGTTATTCCATCCTAACAAAAAAAAATCAATAAAAAAATTGAAGATCCTTAGATAAAGGAAAGGTTAGAAATTTTCTAACCAAATACCTTTCAATGTTCTTAGGCCAGAATTTGTACATTCGTAAGTTCATAAAGAGAGCCAGTTTGGTGTAGTGGTTAAAATATCAGGCTAGAAACTGGGAGACTGTGAATTCTAGTGCTGCCTTGGGCACAAAGCCAACTGGATGACTCCAACCAGTCACTTTCTCACAGCCCTAGAAAGGAGGCAATGGCAAATCGCTTTTGAAAAAAAACACGTCTTGCCAAGAAAGCTGGAGGGACTTGCCCAGGCAGTCTCCAAGAATCAGATGCGATTGAATGGGAAGAATGAAGAAGTTCATAAAGTCACTTTAAATAGATTAGTGTGATTTGTGTTCCAAAAAAGAAGTATGCATTTAAACCTCCACTGTTTTCATTGTATTATTTGATTGTAAAAAAATTAACTGAAGTTTTGCTAAAACCAAAGAGCCCGGCGGAGGGGTAAAGTAACGTTTATTGAACTGGAGTTGTGTTTTGGTGCATTATGCTATTGTTAACAGCAGCAGGATGAATATGAACTCTGCTTTTGAAGAGAGTAGAAGATGCAGGGAGAGGTGTTCAAAAATGGAGAAATAATAGGGAAAACTGTGGACAATTTATTCTCCTAGTAGATTTTGCCAGTAGAGTTTCAGATCATCTTTGTCAGGCAGAATCTTTGGCCACTGTTTCATTTAAATAGACTTTAATATATATGCATCTCTTGGGTTTTTGTGGTGAGTCAACTTATCCCATGCTGAGCCATTCTTCACTGTGCCTCTAACATTTTGCTAGAAATGAGTTGCAGTTCGTTGAGTGGCTGTAAGCACCTGCTGTTCCAAGTGATGGTTTTTGCAGTAAGGGTTGTCTATGTACAGTATGTGCATGTGTACGTATTTGTGTGTGATAGAGGTCCTTTTTCAACATCTAGGTGCTGATTGACAGTTTGACCTCTTTTTCCTGCAAGAATTTGCCCTCTAGATCACGGGTCCCCAACCCCCGGTCCATGGCATGCCAGCAACCGGACCGTGCAAACAAGTGATGCCCCATCCGTGGGATGCAGGAAAAACCATGCCCCCTCCGGCCCATGGAAAAACCTTTCTCCACGGAATCGGTCCCTGGTGCCCAAAAGGTTGGGGCCGCTACTCTAGATTCTAATCCCCATAGGACTGTTACAGGTAGACCTTGAGACTCAGCCAGCATTTGGACAGCTCCTCTCTAGAATGGAAGAAGATGGGTCATTAGTACAGGTAGTTCTCGACTTACGATCTTAAGGAAGCCTGCTTCTCACAGTTGTAAGGTATGGTGGTCATAAAATGGGTTGACTGACCTGATTCTATGACCTTTTTGTGGCAGTCATTAAACAAATGCTGCCGTCATTAAGTGAACCAATGGTTCACTGAGGGAGTTGAAAACTTGAAGTAAATGTCAGTTTTTGGCAAAACCTCATAAAAGCCATCAAATGATACTGCAAACAGCCATAAATTCTGGGTCTGTGTTCTCTCTCTCTCTCTCTCTCTCATCTTTCTGTCTGTCTATCTGTCTATCCGTCTGTCTATCCGTCTGTCTATCTCTATCTATCTATCTATCTATCTATCTATCTATCTATCTATCTATCTATCTATCTATCTATCTATCTATCTATCTATCTATCTATCTATCTATCTATCTATCTATCTATCTATCATCTCTAGCTATCTACCTATCTATCACCTATCCTGATATTTTCATGTGTTCCTGTGTGTATGCCTGGATTCCCAAATCCACTACATGCACATACATGTGTACACAAATATGAAATGATAAGCAGACAAGAGTAAAAAAAGACGAAGTATTGCAGCACCAATGCTGGTGGGTGGGTGAGGCAATAGAGACTATCAACCCAGTCTTCATTAACATCAAGACCTGACGTTTCTATCTACTTCTGCCTTGGACATAATGCAAAGAGAACACTTGTCAGCATAGAGGCCATATGGTTTCAATGGCAAGGAAGAAGCACCTCCAAATAAACCCACCTCCAAATAAAAATGCTTGTTCAGATTGCTAAATATATTTGTGATCTGGCTTGATTTTACTGGTGTTATTTAATAAGTGCCAGTCATCCAGAACAGTAATTGTTTGTGGGCTAATTTGCCAGTGTTATGACTATTGCATAATTTATGACAAGATAACAAATGGCACAGCATCTGGCTGAGACCATCTCCCATTGGCCGATTGTAGGGATGATACAAAGGAAATACATGTTATGAAACAAATCAGTTGCAGCAGTTTCTTAGCATAAAAAAGGGATTAGGAGATGCATTGCATAGGCTTGTGGAACATAATTATTAATTTCCTGCGCATGATCAGATATGCAAGTTTTTCCCCAGTGTGGATCTCTCTGGTTCAATATTTGGGCTATAACTCCAACCCCAATTATAGGGTAGATTAACAATGTCCATTCAAATAGAATATAGAAAAAATATATAACAGAGTTGGAAGGGACCTTGGAGGTCTTCTAGTCCAACCCCCCTGCTTAGGTAGGAAACCCTATAGCATTTCAGACAAATGGTTATCCAATCTCTTTAAAAACTTCCAGTGTTGGAGCATTTACAACTTCTGAAGGCAAGCTGTTCCACTGGTTGATCGTTCTCACTGTCATAAAGTTCCTCCTTATTTCCAGGTTGAATCTCTCCTTGATCAGTTTCCATCCATTATTCCTTGTCTGGCCTTCAGGTGCCTTGGAAAATTGCTTGACCCCCTCCTCTCTGTGGCAGCCTCTCAAATATTGGAACACTGCTATCATGTCTCTCCTGGTCACTAGACTAGCCATGCCCAGTTCCTGTAACTGTTCTTTATATATTTTAGCCTCCAGTCCCCTAATCATCTTTGTTGCTCTTCTCTGCACTCTTTCTAGAGTCTCAACATCTTTTTTACATCATGGGAGGTTAAATAGTGGGCGGTTAAAAAGAAATTTGGTCAATTCTTGATATTCAGGCAAATGCTGGGCTGGAATGTAATACAATTACCACATTTTGATCAGTTTCCAAGTTAGCCATTCCCTGTGTGTGTCAACTTGTATAAACTTATGTTCAACCTTGACATCTGTCCTCTGTGTTTCCTAATTTAAGGCTAGTTTTTGAAGGAGGGGGAGGCATCTTGAACTGTTTTAAGAATGCACATCCTTATAGATTAGTCATCCCCAGCCTAAAGCACTCAGGTGTGTTGGCAACAACTAGCATTGTTCAATGTTGGTGTGACTATAATGGCCCCTCCAGATGGTGCAGGAGATAGTTTTACTCACCCAGGGGCCATGAAGCAGGGGAAGCCTGTCTTAGATTATAAGCCATTGCAGCCAACTGTAAGTAAAGTGTTTGAGTAGCTTTGGTAGGAAGCCAAGATAGAACTCTGTGAATTAAGAAGCTGGAATGTGATCTTCATTTATTATTTCATTACTGCATGTGTGTCTTGGTGAGCTGAATAATTCAGCCTCCATTAGAGATATTTAGATCTCCCAAAGCAACTTTCCCCCCCAACCTGCCATTTTCCATTTTCCAAATGTTTTGGATTACAAGTATGATGGGCAAAACAGTTCTGGCTAGAGATTCTGGAACCGTAGTCCAAAGACATCTGTGGATGGCAGTTTAAAAAAAATGCGACATTTGCTAAGAGCATTGGCGTAAAGTTTTAGTTCTGCAATTGGCTTGGCAGATAAGAATGTTTATCTGTCTCAATTTCCTATGTCCATTTACTGTCCATTAATTGAAGTCCTTATGGGTTTCTGGAATTAGAGATTTTTCAGCTGCAGTGGTTGTCTTTATATTCCTGGAACTAATTCAGCCTTGGTGCTGAGTGCCTTAGATCATGCAGTACTGCCTCCTCTCATACATACTTGTTGTCCTAATAACAGCAGGGATCCAAGAAAGCAAGAAGTCAAAGTGTCATTAATCAGGTCTAATGCAAGGAATAAAGGAGTTAGGTTACTGTACAGAATCTTGGAAACAAGGATACTTTAGTCCAGTGTTTTTCAATCCTGGCAACTTTAAGATGCGTGGGCCTCAGCTTCCAGAATTCGTGGCTGGGGAATTCTGTCTACACATCTTAAAGTTGCCAAGTTTGAAAAACACCAGTCTAGTCCTCATTGATTTCTGAATACATTAAGGCAGGTCTCTGTCAATTGTTGGATCCTTTTTCTTCCTTTTAATGGATGAACTAATGTTTAGCTTGAGGTAAAGCTGGAATGTCTGCCGTGTTTGACTTCTTTTCCCAGGCTTAGAGAAATTTATGTCATCTACCCACTTACGGTACTTAGAATTGCTTGAAGTCTGAAGTAAAATCTGCGGGTGAATCAAGGCAGATGGCTATAAGGAGAAGGTTTTTTTAAGGGTGAGCCACTGGTAGACATGGTTGGCCTCCATAATGATGTCTTTATGGTGATTGGTGAAGCCATTTCCCCTTCTTTCGAGCATTTATATAATTGATTTTAAATTTAACTCCTTGTGTTAGCTTTTTTTTACTCTCTATTGGCAGCTCTGATCTGTGCTTCTCTTATTCTTTTGCTTGCTGTATGTGCTTGTTATTTGGAAAAATGTTGTAATCTGTCCAGAGAACTGGAGTTTGGGATGATTCAAAACAATTCTAGGAAGTGAATTCAGCTCCTGGAATTCTTAGCAATGTGGCTGGGGAATTCTGGGAGTTGTAATCCAGACATTTTAAAGTCGCCAGATTTTAGATTGAGAAAAGATTGAGAAATACTACTTTATTTAGGGGTATCAAAGCTGGATGTGTGTGCATGTACAGTGATTGTGTGTGCAAGGATGAACAATACAATGTCTGGGTTGGGAGTACCAGGGCTCCAGATACCGGCTGCAGGGGATAGGGACAGGAGGGAAAGGTATTGGCCCTGCTTCTCCCTGCCTTTAGGAAGATTCTGAAAACATGGCTCTGATGTTGTCCCTTGGACTCCAACAATGGTGGGACCACTGACAATGGCTGCATTGAACTGACATAGAATGGATTCTGCTGCTGATTGTGATTTTCTGTTCTTTCTTTAAAACTGATTATGGATAACTTTTATGTTTTATATTAATTTTAACTTGTTTTTATTGGATTGTTTTTACCTGTTTTGAGCTACACAAAGTCACTTAGATAAGATGGGTGGCCATACAAATTGAATCAATAATAATAATAATAATAATAATAATAATAATAATAATAATAATAATAATAATAATAATAATAATCACGAAATATCGCGACCTGGCCATCAAAACTACACAGTTATGGATGAAACATGTAACAGTGATATCCATTGTCATCGGGGCACTTGGTACCATGTCCAAGAATTTTATAAAATACATCATGAAATTGCAGCTTCCTGCAATAACACCAGTGGAACTGCAAAAAACTGTACTACTCGGAACATCGTACATCTTAAGAAGGTACTTGGTCGATACCTAGGATGCTGGCAGCAACCCGTATCAACCATTAGCACCAGTCAGTGGTATTTGTAACACATTTTTAAATGTTCAGTTGACTGAGTTTCATGTTTAATGAATAAAAGAAATAATAATAATAACAACAACAAATGGTATTTGTGATCCATTTTTG
>QLTV01000558.1:1022137-1038989 GCA_003457575.1 Thermophis baileyi
TGATTGGTTGACCGGCTGACAACCTCCTATAAAAGGAGTTCCGGCAGCCAGGCTGTTGTTGTTGTTCGTACGAACTAAATAAAAAGAGCTTTGCTGAAATCACTCTGGCTTCGCTTCCATTCTCACCCCGAACTTAACAGTATGGAAACACATGAACAATATTCACAGTGATACAAGAAGAATTTTAAGCTATACTAAGTTACTAATTAATTCCAGTAACAATAATTCTTCTCTTCCATCCTTCCCAGACAGGCTCTGTCAGTGTCTCCTGTAGCTGGTTGCTGTCTGCTGCCTTCATGGGTTGGGTCATACTTAGCCCCCTTTTCTTCTCTGCTTCTTGTCATAGCTTCTTGTCATAGCTTGTCATAGAAATGGATAGACTAATACAATTAAGGAAAAGGAAGAAACTGAATACTTTTTGACATGGGACTTATTTTATCAATGGCTAGCTAATAAAAACAGAAGTTAGAAACATATGGATATAAGAAAAGGACTAATGATACAAGGGAGGATTGTTAAAATGGACAAGCAAATATTATTATCTCTTTTATTCATTAAACATGAAACTCAGTCAACTGAACATTTAAAAATGTGTCACAAATACCATTGACTGGTGCTAATGGTTGATACGGGTTGCTGCCAGCATCCTAGGTATCAATCAAGTATCTTCTTAAAATATATGATGTTCCGAATAATACTAATACTAGTTCTTTGCAAAGTCAGTTTATTAAGTATAATTATTACTAATTATTATTATTATCATCATCTCTTTTATTCATTAAACATCAAACTCAGTCAACTGAACATTTAAAGATGTGTCATAAATACCACTGACTGGTGCTAATGGTTGATACGGGTTGCTGCCAGCATCCTAGGTGTCAATCAAGTATCTTCTTAAAATATATGATGTTCCGAATAATACTAATACTAATACTAATACTAATCCTAATACTAATACTAATACTAATACTAATACTAATACTAATACTAATACTAATACTAATACTAATACTAATACTAATACTAATACTAATACTAATACTAATACTAATACTAATACTAATACTAATAATAATAATAATAATAATAATAATAATAAATACAATTCGAGACCACTTGAATACCATCAGCATTGACCAAATCATCATCAGTCAATTGCAAAAGGCATCTTCACTTGGAACAACTGACATCTCGCAGTGATATCTTTAAACATCTTTAAACACAGCGATATCTTTATCATCAAACATCAACATCTGTCCATTCCGGCTCCTTGGGAAGGACTTGATCAGTGGATAAAAATGCCAAGTTCAGTCTAAGCATCTGGCTGGCTGTGCGACCAACCACAATCATAATATCTCCACCTTCTGATTTGCAAACACCTACAAACATTGGTTGGGCATCATCAGAAAGAAAGCTGAGCTAAAGGAGCTTTTCTTTCCTTCTTAAGATTTCACTGTGGAGGGTATTGACTTAGCACTGGCTCTTTTATATTCCTTTTAAAAAAATCACGCTCTGGTTTTGGGCATCTAAAATAAGGCTTTAAAGTATCCCTGAGTGCATTTTTACTTATTGGAGGAAAAAGTCCCTCCGTTTGTCGTGGGTGGTTTATACCCCAATTGGGAATTTGAGTTTTTCAACTATAAGGTTTCCATAGCAACATCTCCTTTTCTGACACACTGAAGCCAGCCATCACCTTTAATTGATTTGACCGACTGTTCTTTTTGCAGGTGATTGAAGAAATTGAGGAAATGATGCAAAATTCCCCTGACCCTGAAGAGGAGGAAGACATTTTAGAGAAGGATGATGGCGGGGACACAAGCAGTCAGGCTGATTCCATCCTTTTGCAGGAAATTCAGGCCTTGTCACAAAGCCTGAACAACAATTGGTCATGTGAAGGTAAGAAGATGTGGTGCATTGAAAGGAACATGTCTTCTCTCTCAGTAAAGTGTTGTTGTCCTTTGACAGCTAGTTTGTACAACTATCCCTGCAGCTTTTCCTGGGTTGTACCATTTCAGACTGTAGCAAAGCAATTCAGATTCTTCTTCTTGAGAGGGTAGCTAAAATGCATACGCCCACGTATTTACCACTATTGTAGGGTGAATAGTAAGGCTTGAGGGAGAAACATTAAGCAAACACGTGACACAACAAATAGCTAATTCCCATCTGCAACTCCAAGTGATCCAATTCGGGGTGATATTGATTCAGCTGTGTAAAAAAGCTTACTTCTTTTCACTCGGATAGTGAGGAGGTTGATGGGGTGATGGAACTAGGATTGCACGATTCCAGAAGCCAAACTGTCAGGGGTACAAAACTCAATGAAACATTTAGCAGACACACACCTCTTTCTGTTGTGTGGCTGTGAATATTTCCCTTTGGCTGCCTTGTGTTTGTAAACTACGTAACTCTGGTGAGAATGGCTTGTCTCTGTGATATGCAGGTCTGTTGGGGTTATTATGCATTGCCTGAATTGCATCAGTGAAAAAAGAAAGTAATGATATGGATTTGCACAAAAATTTTCTCCTCCTTCTCCCACCCCACCCCTCTCCTCTCCGTGCTCCTCTCCCCTCCTCACTCCCTTCCCCTCTCTTCAAAGCAGACAAAAATATACTGTACCATGTGATTCCTATTCTATTCTATTCTATTCTATTCTATTCTATTCTATTCTATTCTATTCTATTCTATTCTATTCTATTCTATTCTATTCTATTCTATTCTATTCTATTCCTCTACTCTACTCTACTCTACTCTACTCTACTCTACTCTACTCTACTCTACTCTAGGGCAATACAGATCTTGGGTATGTGTGCAGATATTTGTTCTCTTTGTGATAATTGTGGAAGGGCATATCAAGACCCTAATGACCTTCTTATGTTTCCTTTCCTTTTAAACCAGATTTGCACCATACAGCCTTTTCAAAGGAGATTATTTTTAATAATGCTGCATACTCTAACATGTCTGTGGCTTTGGAGCTAAGAAATCATAGTTAAGGAATCAGAAGTGCAGGAAAGGAATGACAAATAGACAATAGTCAAGCAAACAAAATTTAAATAATAATATAAAGCAATATAGCTCTATCCTCTTCTCTTTCAAATGTAGGATGACTTTTATGAAACAGAACCTAAAATATATATTCATTTTAGCTGCACTGTATCTTCTCTTCCTCAAGTTATTGCACCAAGATGTTGTTGCTGTGATGGATGAAATCTACTCAATTTCTTAGTCATGACATGGGATTATTTAGTTGTTCTGCTGGTATCTTTTTCAAGGAAGGAGGGGGTTACTTCAGTATTGTGGAGCTGGGAAAATATTTTAAACGTACTTTTTGCCCACTTTGAGAAGAGCAGAAAAAAGCCATGGTGGCGCAGTACTGCAGGCTACTTCTGCTGACTGCTGATTTCCAGCAGTTCGGCAGTTCGATCTTGACCAGCTCAAGGTTGACTCAGCCTTCCATCCTTCCGAGGTTGGTAAAATGAGGACCCAGGTTGTTGGGGGCAATAGGCTGACTCTGTAAACCACTTAGAGGGGGTTGTAAAGCACTGTGAAGTGGTATATAAGTCCAAGTGCTATTGCTATATTCTGCCTGACTTTTACCCCCAGCTTTGAGGGCAAGGGAAAAGGGAAAGGAAGATGTTAATTTTGCTCTCTCTATTTATCCAGAAGTCTGTACCTCTGACATGTCAGAAGTTCATCTCAGAACAGGACACAAATTCCATGATACAAATGGAATATGTTTTTGAAGTGTGAACTAAACTTTCCAGTTTTTGCAATCTTTAATGCTGATTTATTTATTTGTAGGCTGCCCCATTCCTAGAACCTGGGGTGAGTTACAGTTTCTCAGAGCCACAAACATAAGGTGTCCAAGTGAAAAAAGAAGTAAATAAAAGCATACAGACACCAGAACCTTCAACCTAACTATAAACTGAACACCAAGCCATTAAAAAAATCACTGTAATTCTTAAAGAGGCTCATCTATGAATGTTTTACTCATTAAGGAAGACCACAACATGCTTTTAAGGGACACACATTTGCCATCGGAAGTCTCTACCAATCATTCAGTCCCAGTGCATGTGCCTTTCTTTTAAGTCAGTATCCCTGACTTAAATATGCTCATCTGTTTCCTTGTATGCAGTCTGTGAACACGTATTGTGAATGCATGCAAAATACAAAAACTATGGAATTATTTTCACATTTGGGGAAGCCTCTAGTGGGGAACAAATCTGGGCCAGCCACATCTTGGTTGCCTCCAAGCATGCCTTCAGTAGGTAAAACAGCATTTCTGCTGAGATTTCTGAGAAGCAGATTGCAATCCTATTTTTGGATTCTTGGCTTGGTAACAGAAAATTCCACTCCCTAATAATCTAAAATAATTGGGGCTGCAGTCTATTATTTCACTAGTTCAACAAGTGTTTCTCAACCTTGACAATTTTAAGATGTCTGGATTTCAACTCCTAGAGTTCCTGTAATCACATGCTGGCTGGGGGAATACTGGGAGTTAAAGTCCAAACATCTTAAGTTGCGAAGATTGAGAAACACTGAATTAGAGTAACATTTTGATTGACTGACAGGTAAATTTAAATTATTTTAAAACCAAGGTTTAATAAGCAATCATCTTAAGAGGCATTCCTCCTTGCTAAGAATGAAAAGGGTTAGAATGCCTCTTCTAAAATTTTATTGCATGTATGCTTTCTTTCATCCGCGACAATTAATTTTTTTCATTTCCAAGCGTATCCCTGTTTAACCAATTCATGTACTAAAGTGACATCACTAATTAATGAATCCATTATGGGTGTTGTTGTGATGAATGTCCTGAAAAATAATACTTGACATTGTTAATGACCCTTGGCACTTAATACTGCAATTTGTAAGCATCTAACAGAGCTTTGCACAGATTCTAGCACTAAACTCCTTATCATGACCTTGGTCAGAGTGGTCCACCTGACATATGAACTTGTTTCTTCCTAGGTTTGGGGCACATGTCTGTCTCGGAGCTTCTGGAGCTCCTGGATCGAGTGGAAGGTGCTATTCAGGATTACTCGGAGGAGCTGGTGCAGCAGCTGGCTTGTCGAGATGAGCTGGAGTTTGAGAAGGAGGTGAAGAACTCCTTCATCACCATCCTGATGGAGGTGCAGAACAAGCAGAAAGAACACCGAGAGATGATGAAGAGGAGGAGGAAAGAAAAAGGGCTGAGCCTGCAAAACAATCGAATAGAAAGGGCAGCTCAGATGCCTCTTAAGGTTAGTGAGAATTCCCTGAAGATGGCTTTCAGTTAAAAAGGAGGAACAGAAATAAGAACAGCATAGATTTAAGATTCCTGTCGCCCCCTTCCTTTTAAGATTGTTTACAGACTCTCTTAATGTAATTTTATTAGGTGTTCATTTAGCTAAGGGAGCTGGGAAATAAGCAATTGTTGTGCCAAATTCACAAAGCTGTTGTTATAAGCCAATGGATGGATCAGTGAATTCTTCTCCAGTGAGAATTTGGTGCTGGCTTCTGGCTGATGGTCTAGTTATTGCAAAATTATCCTAGAGGGATTTTAGGATACTCTTAGCAATTTATGACTGAAATACTTCACCCTGCACAACTGTTCTGCAGTTTTCCCCATCCAGGATCTTCCAGATGTGAAAGCAATGGTAATACTCAGAAAATCTAACCAGCTCAGAAATTGCCTCTGGTTCCCAATCCATCTTGTGGGGTGGGGTGGGGACAAATTAGGGAAGACTGATCTACTGGTTTCTTTTAATTGGAATTTCTCCACTTGTCTGGTTACTTTTATATTGGGATATAGATATACTGTAGTATATATGTAAAGCATCTCACCAATCTAGGATCTTGGATATACACTCTTCCTTAGAACATGAGGTGTGCCATTAAGGTTTAGTGCTGGTACTTCCTGTAGCATCTGTTATTGAGCTGTTGAGAGTTGTGGTTTAGATGCATATCAAGAGCTCCAGTTTTTTCATCCAAGGGGTATTTAGTTCATGGAGAATCTGGATGTTAGTTTTCTACCAGATAATTTTCAACTCAAAATCTATAGGGGCAGAATGGAGATGAATTTTGTCAAACTTCTGCTCCTTCTGCTCTGCCCAATGTGTTGTGTCCAATTAGACAGTCATGTAGTAGCAACTAAGAATCTAAGAACAAGCGCTCAGAGTTCTGTTTTTTCTTCTTTGTAGCGGTTCAGTATGGAAGGAATTTCAAATATTCTGCAAACTGGAATCCGGCAGACTTTTGGAAATTCAGCAACTGAAAAGCAGGTAAGAGTTTAATAGTTTTACCCAGAAGATACAGTTTATCTGAGGTTAAGGTTATGATTGTTGTTGCTTCTTTTATTCATTTATTTATGTATATGAATGTATAAGAAATGTACGGTATATGGTCACCCAACTCACTCGCAGTGACTCTAGGTGGCTTACAGGACTAAAACCCCAAATATAAATCCCAAGACACCCCCATGGCCCTGGCAAGATCATTCAAACAAACCACTTGATGAACTCCATACCGACTTGGATCCCCAGGTTTGCTGACAAAATGCTTATCAGAAAAGTATCAAGGCAGGGACCAGTCTTATCTTCACAGGGATAATGTTCCACCAGGATGGGACCACTATGGAAAGGGCCCTTCTTCTTGGTCCCACTAGGTGGACCTCTTTGATGGTGGCTACCCATATTATACTCTGTCTCCCCAATCTGGTGGATAGAGTAGATGTAATTGGGAAAAGATGCTCCTTCAAATAACCTGCCCCCAAGCCATGTAGGGCTATAAAGATGATTTACATTCAGCACCTTGAATTGTGCCTGGAAGCAAATCAGCAACCAATGCAGTCCCACAAGAGAGATGACATATGTGCAAATATAGACCTGCACAAAGCCATGTGGTTCATTGCATTTCAACTAACTGAACTTCCAGATACTTTTCAAAGGCAGTCCATGTAGAATGCTGAAACAACACTACCATTTTGTAGAAGGTTGGTCTTGAGATTAAGGAACCCAGGGCCTTGTCTTCAGTCAATTGATGCTCCTGGTCAGTATTATTTTTATTGGTAACATCTTTCCCGCTTCCCAACCCTCTGACTGGTAATGACTATATCTGGTTATCCTCCCTGCAAAACAGAACTAGGCCGTCTACATCTACATCTGCTTCACACAATCAGTAAATAAAATATGTTTGTATCTTATTTACTGATTGTGTGATCTGTCATGCCTCTTTTGGAAACAAAGCAAAGGTCGGGATGGTTGTTTCTGATTGAAAGAATGGCTAGGATTTATAACTACCAGTGTTTCTTATTTCCAGTATTTGAACACTGTTATCCCGTATGAGAAGAAAGGGGTGCCTCTGTCAGTTGAGGACTTGCAAATGCTTACAAACAGTAAGTTTATACTATGTTAGGTTGCGTGTGTTAGAATGTAAGTTCCTGATCTGTCGTGTGTGTGTGTGTGTGTGTGTGTGGTGTGTGTGTGTGTGTGTGTGTGTGTGTGTGTGTGTGTGAGAGAGAGAGAGAGAGAGAGAGAGAGAGAGAGAGAGAGAGAGAGAGTATTGAAAACATCTTTAATTTAAAACATTTCCTTAATCACAAAGGAGAAAAGTAAAGGTTATATGCCTGTATCGTTATTGTTTTTGGAGAAATCTAACTGGGAAGAAGACCTGACCATCTTTTTAATGGGTAGTTATCCTTTTGGGGGCTTAAGGCTATATTTGATCTTTAGAGGGATCATTACTGCTGTAATTTGTGGCTATTCCACAATTTCTATTTGTTATTTAGTTCTTTCTGATGACAGGAGAAACCAAGTGTGACTAATTAAGGAATGATGTACCAGCATTGCTGTTCATTCAGTCTATCCCAAATTCTGAACAGTTCTGAGTGGTATCTAAGTGTTGCCAGTTGGAGTGAATGTAATTCCCTTTCCCCCTCTATGTGTATGCATTGGAATGTGTGCAAAAACACAAGCGTGAGCTAATAGGGCGACATACAGATTGTCTGGGTTGAGATAAGTGGTTGTTTTAGAGCTTGCAAGTTGTTGTTTTAGATCGTATTTCAGTTCCTCAAATATTTTGCTAAGAAATCATTGCAAAAAACCCCAACCCAATATGTCCTACAATAATAGATTAGTTAATAACTTCAACAGCTATTTTATAAACATCTGAATTTGCCAGCAACAGGATTTAGCCTCCCTAACTCTGACTAAATGATTTGTGGAACAAAAATGAAAAGGTTGAGATGTTGTGATGGTCCTTTGTGCATTCTGGGAGAATCATCTGTCTCCTTTTGTGTTTCTATGGCAACTGTGTTTTGCACTCACTGGAACAAACCCCATCTTCTTTTGAAAAGAGCAGAGAGCTATGAATGGCTATTTTGTGCCCACAGTGAGTTTTGTACAAATGACAATTTGTGTTTAGAAGCAAAGCTTCTAGAAGCAAAGAGGTTACCCGGGATAAATTTGTCTTCCTCCCCCCCTTCTTTTTCCCTTGTCTAACTAACTATGCAACACTGCTTCAAAACATGATGCAAACATACTGAGATGAGATCAGGTTACTGGGCTGAAAGAAAACTTCCCGAATAAGATGCACAGAGCAAGCAGATCCTCAAAATATTGGACCTTGTATCCAAACTACCACCAACAGTTAATGAATAATGTGTCTCATATCCGATTTGAATGTATGGTTTTCCCACATTCTGGATAAAAATGGGTTAAATTCATTTCACGTTTCATAGTCCTTTTGCATACAATTCCCCAACAGGAGATTCCTTTTTAACATTTATCCTCCAATATTATTTCCCTCCTCACTTAAATACACATTGTCAGATACTTAATCCACTAAGGCCTGTCTAGCAAGGTGGAGTTTGTTTGAGAGTCTGGATTGGCACTTTGGTCTATATGAAGAAGAAATCAGCTCAACATTCCACATTAGAAAATGGTAGCCTTTCCTATTTCTGGATTGAGTTCATTGCCCATGTCTTATTCTAAAAACCAAATTTAATCTACTGAGACTGCTGCGTCCAGAATTCCCAACCAACATGCCCCAAAGTGTGTTTGCAGTCTCCCTGTAGCTAAGAGCAGAGAAGGCTGTGTTAAGTTTTGCCAGTGATTGAAATTAACCATTGTGCTAAGAACCTTGATGGGATCATAGAATCTCTTTACAGCAGAGGCCTTTAATAGCTTTCCCTAATCAACATCTGGTAACTGTCACATTAACGCCAGGCAGCTCTGCAATTCAACACAGACCTACAACTGTGCAAAACACAGGGCAACCTGCCCTGGCCTCTTTCCCCTCTTTTTCTGTGCCAACTGTTTCAAACTTTGGTATCCCTGTCTTGATCTAAAATGCATAAAATATGTTTCTGCTTGCTTGAAGGCATCTAGGGCCTTCTGTGTGACTCTGTGCAACTCTGAAATTCAGATCATCTTAAAACAGGACCAATAAAGTGAAGGACTCATCTTAAGTGCCAAATGCTGCAGGAATAGGCCTATTCCCCAAAGTGATTTGTAGTTACAAGCCAGAGCTATGGGTTCCATAATTCTGGACTCTCCAAATTAGCCCCTGTGTCTCAAGTGACGTAGTCCAGAACATTGGCAAGTTGCAGAGAATCTGAATATAAGTCTGGTTTGCTTCCATATCTGGAACTGATGGGGTGCTATCTTGTTCCTTGCCTCACTTGGCATATAAGGATTGGTTGTGGAAGGTAGAGTAAATGTGGCAGGGGAACAGTTGATGTCTCAGTGCCTAGGCAGGTTAAAGAGAGAAACAAATAACTCATAAACAGGACTCACTAATGATTTTTGTCCCAACTTGTTTCCTCAGTTCTCTTTGCAATGAAGGAAGACAACGAAAAAGTCCCCACGCTGCTGACTGACTACATTTTAAAAGGTAAGAGTAGGGACAGAAGAATCAGCCTTCTGCAGAGTTAGATGATGGGTCCACTAATGTTATCTCCTTGATTCAGCAGAAATTATTCTACAACGCAGAAGTCTTTCTTAGATTTTTTTTTAATTGATATCTGAAGCTTTCACTGGAGTCATCTGGCACTGAATGTGCAGCCTTTCCTACAGAGGCCAAAAGAAAAGATGACACAATTTATGTCTTTCTCAATCTGGGCTGCATCTTATGTCCTTCAGTTTTCTAGCCCTCATATTAGGATGCTTAGCAATAACTAGTTTGCTTGAGTTTCTTTTTCTCCTTTGCGTGTAACTTTGTTGGGATTTCCCTCCAGCTTTGCCATCCGTTTGTTAAGCAAAGAAGCTTGAGCTGATGATCTATTCCTGCAGATCACTGATTTTTTTTTAATTACACTGCCCTATATAGACATGAATTCAGTAAAAGGAATGTCTGTCTTTTTAAAAATATGTACATTTTGTTGAACAAGTTTTAACAATGGAAGCCATGTTTCAAAGACTGAATTTGCCTTTTTGATGATCTTGGGCCTTCCCGGTTCATTATAGTAGCTCCAGTAGAAGAAAATATCTGCAATTCAAGATGGAGCTGTGGAGTCCTCTCTGAGGTGCTCTCTGAGCTTGGTTGTTTTCTTGCAGAGATTGCATGACCCAAATAGGGAACATCATAAGGGAGTGGGGTTTGCTCTCTGTTTACATACAAGTTGCTTGCCCTCTCAGTGTTGGTGGTAATATTGTTATTTTTCTTGGTTGCTGATTAGGCTGTTGAGAGCAAACCCACTCCCTTCTAGCATGGATGATGTTACTTAGTTGGGTAATGAAACATCTGCAAGAAACTAATCAAGAGAGCACCAAGGACCCCACAGTCGTCGTCCTCCTCCTCCTCTTCCTCCTCTTCCTCCTCCTCATCCTCCATCTCCTCCTCCTCCTCCATTCTCTTCTAGCACTGATGATATTACCTAGTTGGATAATAAAATGGCTGCAGGAAAACAACCAAGTTCAGGGAACACCAAAGGTTCCACAACTTAAAGTAGCTATTCATAGAAATAGGAACAACAGTTTCACCCAAGTTCAGGCTTGAATGAAGAGTATTGAAGTTAAACTAGATTAAAAAAACCCACACATATAGTTGGGACATTGTGAGAGGTCAACAACAATAAAAAGAGTTCAGCTGACTGCTATCAGGTGTGTATACAAGGGGTCCTGGTATTTTCTCATTAGTGTACACTGCCTGAATTAATGCAGCCGGGTACTGAGTCTGGATGAATCTAATTGCCTTGGACTAATTTGAAGGAAAGTAGGTAGAAGATGCACTGCCCTCAACAGTGATTGTCTTCAGACATGGCAACTAAAGAAGTGAACCGTTGAGAACATTTTAATGATTTTTATTAAGTTTATGCTCTTAGCAGTAAAACCAGAATCCATTGGACTGAATTTCCTTTCTTTCCATCTTCTTCTTTCTCTTCTTCCAGTTCTCTGTCCTACCTAAGCTCCACGTTCTGAGCATCATGAAGACAACAGGAGATCAGGCCAGGGTGTCATTCCATCACAGGACTGCATGACATAATGTACACTTCTGAATTGTGTATTTAAGATGTATAGCATTAACTGGGGTTAAATACGAGTGAAATTCTATCCTTCACTGTTGGTTTCTAGTCATAGTCAACATTGAATGCATGAGTGAAGGCAAGGGATGCGCATTCCCCCGCTCTCCTCTCCCCCCCTTCTCTCTTTTGTCCACCTCCGTCTTGGAGGGCGGTCATTGCTTTATTCCATGTACTCTCCCTCCGCCTTTCCCCAAGCAGTTATGAGACTAATTTGAATACTGAAATAAAACTTTCATTTAATTAAAAAGTTGCTGTATTTCTTGAATATTTTTATTGCTGGGAGGAAAATCTAAGTTTCCTTACTGCTACAAACAAATTAATTTCGAATGGGTAAAAAGATGATTTCATTTAGCACACACGGTGCAGAAAATAGATTCACAGATATCAGTGAGAAGAGAAACCAGTCCAATATTTAATTTGTAGAACACTTAAAAAGTTGGAGCATAGGAATCAAAGGAGCTGCTTCACTTCCAGGCTGTACTGGGAGAAAAAAGATGCTTGCTTTTCTTCACCTTGTGTGGAATCTGAGTGAAGAACATATTGCTCCTATTTGGTACCTTGGTCTGTTTGGTTGGACAAGGAGCAACTTCTCATTTCCCCAAGGTTGGCATGTCCAGGTGTGTGTGTGTGTCTTTCCTCTCCAAATGACGCCTCACAAATGTATTGGACTTTGACACCCAGATTCTCAAGGCAGCATGGACATATGTTGAAGAGAACCAGGTTGGGAAAGGTTGGAGTGTGTGTGTGTGTGTGTGTGTGTGTGTGTGAGAGAGAGAGAGAGAGAGAGAGAGAGAGAGAGAAAAGTGTCATCATAGGAAGTGACATCCTTCTTGGAGATTAATTCTGCTGCTGAAGATAAGCCCAGAGTAGACATTAAGATTGTGTGCCCATCACAGTTTGGCTCACAATAGTGACATAGTGACATGCTTGTGCCACCTCCTTTGCTTCAATTAATGCTCCCTTTAACATTGTATATTGATGAAGCTGCAACTTTGATTTTATTTCAATTTACTCTGTAAATCTCTATCCACTTGTATCTTCTTTGGGGGAAAGCTGCGTTGCATTATTTAGCTTTCTGGGATAAGAAAAAAATGATGGTTTGTCATTTGTATTTTATTGTCTTCTTGATTCCAACCTTGCCTCCCTGCTGCTCCAGTATTATCGAATGAAACTGTATGCCCGTTGTTGCACAAGATCCTATCCATTTATTTGATGCATCTTTAAAAAAAAAATTCTGAAGAGGCCAGTCGAAGAGCTTCTATGCATATTCATGCTGGCTTCCAAACAGCAGATATGCAAATTAGCAGGCTAATTTTTAATGAGTCCTAGCTGAAGATCCCAAAGGAAGCTGTACACTAAGCTTTTGCTACCTCCCCTGCCAGCCCCCAGGAAGATTTGACAAAATTTATGGCATCGTAAAAGAAAGCTGTAATGAAGTACTGCATGCATCGTGCTATGGCTGACCTTTATTATGACTCTCTGAAGTGCACCTGGTAGGGCCTTTTTATTATAGGAAGTGACATCCTTCTTAGAGATTAATTCGGCTGCTGAAAATAAGCCCAGGCTAGACACAAGATTGTGTTCCCATCGCATTTTGGACCACAATAGTGACATGCTTTTACCACCTTCCTTGCTTCAGTTAATGCTCCCTTTAACATTGTACAGGTGGTCCTCGACTTACAACAGTTCATTTAGTAGCTGTTCAAAGTCACACTGCATTGAAAAAAGTGACATGACCGTTTTTCAGAGTTACGACATTTGCAGCATCCCCATGATCATGTGATCAAAATTTAGATGGTTGGCAACTGGTTCATACTTAGGACCGTTGCAGGATCCCGGGGTCATGTGGTCACCTTCTGACCAGCAAAGTCAATGGGGAAGCCAGATTCACTTAACAACCAGGTTACTAACTTATCAATGGCAGTGATTCACTTAACAACCGTGGGAAAAAATGTCGTAAAAAGGGGCAAAACTCACGTAGCAAATTCTCACTTAACAACAGAAACTTTGGGCTCAATTGTGGTCGTAAGCCGAGGACTACCTGTATACTGATGAAGCTGCATCTTTGATTTTTGTCCAGTCTTTCCTTGATTTAATCTGTAAATGTCTATCTGCTTGTGTCTTCTTTGGGCTGATTTGTCCAGATAGACTGTAGCTTTAGCTATTAGGTTTGGCTCTGACCTTGAGGCTGGCATATGCCTCCTCTTAAGGCTCTGCACAAGGCCCTCCTCCAAACGGTGGTGAGCTTTTCTGTGCTCAACAATGTAATGATAGGGCTAGTTGTGGATGAAGTCTCTCAATCATCCAGGCAAAGGTTGAATCATTGCAACTGGACTAATCTTTTTGCTCCTCTAAGACGTTTCTCTGCTCATCCAAGCAGTTTCATCAGTCCAGTTGGGCAAAGAGTCTTTGGAATGTAGATAGAGCAAAGTATATTGATGCAGTCTATATCAAGAATAGGAGTGTAAAGCAGGATAGGTTCAAAGTATTTACATCAACAGTATCTATGTAACTACGCTTTGTCTATGGAGCTCTTAAACTCACAACCCAGCGAGAAGCAAGTTCCTATCTAAGACCGTGCTGACCTACAGGCTGCATTTAGATGTCACAGTTACTCTGGGCTTAACTTGATGAGAATCAGCTTGAGCAGAGAGTCGGCATACACACCCACACTTTTCTGTTTGCTCTTCTAATATGGCTGAAGTGCAAGGAGAAAATGAGAAGCTTTTATTTCCAGGTCAGATTAACAGAATTGGAAGGGACCTTGTAGGTTATCTAGTCCAACCCCCCGCCCAATAGCAATAGCGCTTAGACTTATATACCGCTTCACAGTGCTTTTACAGCCCTCTCTAAGCGGTTTACAGAGTCAGCATATTGCCCCCAACAATCTGGGTCCTCATTTTACCCACCTCGGAAGGATGGAAGGCTGAGACAACCTTGAGCCTGGTGGGATTTGAACTGCCAAACTGCTGGCAGCCGGTGATCAGCAGAAGTAGCCTGCAGTACTGCACTCTAACCACTGCGCCACAGCGGCTCAAGCAGGAGACTCTACACCATTTCTGAGAAATGGCAGTCCAATCTCTTCTTAAAAGCCTCCAGTGATGAAGCTCCCACAACTTCCGAAGGTTTAACTGCAAGAATCAACTTGTGGTTATGATCATTTGTGGTTGGCAGATGTCTTCTTTCAAACCACGGTTAAGGTTAACCCAGTTATGAGCGTGTTGTCATTCAAAAAATAAATAAGACAGTCACGACAAGGAGAGCAGGGTAGCAGGAAAGCAAATGCCAGGTTTGCAGAGATTCATTTCTATAAAGTGAACGTAACTGAAGACGGCTAATGCCTTCAGAGACCTTTAAGGATAGAGAACCTCTTTAGATACAATCATCTGGCGGAGATACAACTGAAATACAACACCAGGAAGAGAATTCGCTGCAGTGGATTTAGCCTCTCCTTATTTGTTATTCCTAAACCTTTTTAATAAGAACATGGAAAAAAACGCAAGGAAATACAGCTGGAAAACCTCATCTGGTAGCACTTTATCATAAATGGACATGAATACTAAATTACAATGAATTTTCTATGAAATTACATATTACATTCATGCCATATCAGGATCCATAATGGAAGGAGGGGCTTGGCTTATGCCCACTGATACTCCAATACATTCTCAAGGAATTATTGTCGATTCAACCCTTAATGTAAAGTGATTGATTTAAATCTCTCAACTTTTTAAAGCAGGGATGTCCAACCTTGGTAACTTTAAGACCTGTGGATTTCAACTCCCCAAATTCCCCATCCTTCCTTCCTTCCTTCCTTCCTTCCTTCCTTCCTTCCTTCCTTCCTTCCTTCCTTCCTTCCTTCCTTCCATCCATCCTTCCATCCTTCCTTCCTTCCTTCCTTCCATCCATCCATCCATCCATCCACCCACCCTTCCTTCCTTCCTTCCTTCCTTCCTTCCTTCCTTCCATCCATCCATCCATCCATCCTTCCATCCTTCCTTCCTTCCTTCCTTCCTTCCTTCCATCCATCCATCCATCCATCCATCCATCCACCCACCCTTCCTTCCTTCCTTCCTTCCTTCCTTCCTTCCATCCATCCATCCATCCATCCATCCAGGCTGGGGAATTCTGGGAGTTGAAGTTCACAAGTCTGAAAGTTGCCAGGTTGCCACACCTCTGCTTTAAAAAGTCAAAAGGAGTAGATGGTAAATGTGTTTTGTGAGCAAAGAGAAAGGAATTCTTAGAACTGACACTTGGATATGTTGTTGAATAGTAAAATGGGCAAAACTTTCATCTTGGAAGTTCAAGATTTGTGTGGGGGTTGCAGTATAGGAAAGTGTATGAACCATTGGAGAAGTTTTGGCTAGCAAGGAAGACAAGCCCTAGAGGGCAAAACTTTCTGCCCCACTTATTACAGCATCAGAAAAAAGGAATCAGATTGTTTGAAAACACACAGATTATAAATAAAATTATTGGTGCCTTAGTTCTCTGTTGAAAACATTGTCAGCATTCCCCTCCACCCCCTGGGAGGGAAAATTACATTCATGTCAGGAAAATGGAGTTACAGTATGTATTTCCTAAGTCAGAGTCCCACAAATTGTAGCTCATAGGTTGGTAGAGACCTCCCTCCCTTTCATTTTTGCACATTGGAGACATTTTCCTGAGCACAATGCACAAAATGAAATCAACAAACTGTCTCCGAGGGGATGTTTGAAGGAAGAGAGATGGAGCGAGAGGTTTCAATCTGCCTAAGACAGTGCTTCACCTAAACTGCTGAGTTGGCAAATACTGAACATTCATCACACACATTGCCTTTATTCCTTATTAAGACATTGGCCCGTTTCTCTCTCGCCTTTCCTTATCTCATGATACAAAGATCTGCCAGAAGTCACACTGGTGCCCAGCCTACTCTCAAGATGCCAAGCCTTCACGGCTGCAGAATGAAGGTCAAACCTCAATCATTTTGAGAGGGTTCCATGTCTAATCTACCAGAGGAAACCACACCCTTGATGTATGTTCCAACTGTAACAGAGACATGCTTACAAAAATAGCAATAGCAATAGCACTTAGACTTATATACCGCTTCACAGTGCTTTACAGCCCTCTTTAAGCGGTTCACAGAGTCAGCATCTTGCCCCCAACAATCTGGGTCCTCATTTTACTGACCTTGGAAGGATGGAAGGCTGAGTCAACCTTGAGCCGCTCAGAATCAAACTGCTGGCAGTGGGCAGAGTTAGCCTGCAATACTGCATTCTAACCACTGTGCCACAATGCCTTTTTTTTTTTTTTTTTTTTTCCTATTTGAAGTATTTTTTCTTTGGCTGGCTATTTTTCTTTCCTTTCTTGTAGAAAATAAAG
>QLTV01000559.1:7102-19772 GCA_003457575.1 Thermophis baileyi
CCTTTTCTTCTCCCGAGCCTCGCAGCGCCCCCTCTCTCTTCTTCTCCTGAGTGGCAGCCGTGTGTCCAGAGATCCAGAGATGCCGGGGAAAGGGGGGGGGGACATGCCGGGAGCTGCTCTTTTTGTGGCGGGCACTCTTTTGGCTGGGAGAGAGAGAGAGCAAGCGAGAGGTGGGTGCATGCACACCCCACGGGACTGGCTCGGCTCCTCTGTGCTCTGCCTCCGGCAGTGTTTTGAAATGCGCTTCTGTCTCCGAGGAAGAGGAGGGGCGCCTCGATCCCTGCCTCGCCGCCCCATCGCAACCCTGCTCTTTTTGCGGCGGCTCTTTTGGCTGGGAGAGCGAGAGAGAGAGCAAGCGAGAGGTGGGTGCATGCACACCCCACGGGACTGGCTCAGCTCCTCTGGGCTCTGCTTCCGGCAGCATTTTGAAATGCGCTCCTGCCTGCGAGGAAGAGGAGGGGAGCCTCGATCCCTGCCTCGCTGCCCCATCGCAGGCAGGAGCGTATTTCAAAATGCTGCCATAAGCACGCCCCGCGGGACTGGCTTGGCTCCTCGGGGCGCTGCCTCCGGCGGCGTTTTGAAATGCGCTCCTGCCTGCGAGGAAGAGGAGGGGAGCCTCGATCCCTGCCTCGCTGCCTCATCGCAGGCAGGAGCGTATTTCAAAATGCTGCCATAGGCAGAGCCCGGAGGAGCTGAGCCAGTCCCACGGGGTGTGCATGCACCCACCTCTCGCTTGCTCTCTCTCTCTCTCTTTCTCCCAGCTAAAAGAGTGACTGCTGCAAAAAAAGCGGGTCCCGGCCAGGAGAGAGAGAGCGAGAGAGAGAGCAAGCGAGAGGTGGGTAAAAACAGATCATCAATGCATTCTAAAATTTGGAAGTATGGAAGTTCAAAATTGAAGAAGATATTGCATTGATTGCATTGTAGTACAGTTAATAATGGCAATGCATTTTAAATACTTTGTGTGTGTGTGTGTGTGTGTGTCTGTGTGTGTATGCATGTGGTATGGTTTGTGTTTGTGAAAGGTAACAAAATCTTTAAACATGCTGAGATGTATTTTAGTACTTCAGACCTTTGAGGTATATGAAATACTATATTAAACTTCTTTTGTAAATATGGAAACATATCATATATGATTTGTTTTAATTCTACTATCATTATATTTGTTTCTTGGATTGAGATGAACATTAATTACCTCATGAGCTCAGCTGCTAAATTCAATGGAGGATACGCAAGAAGTTAAATGGGAAACTGGAAGTGACGTTGCGGTGATACCAGTCACAAGGGAATGGAGTTCTCCATCCCTGTGCTGGCTTCTCCCTGTTTGTGAGCTCTGAAAGGAGCCAAAACCGCCTTGTAGGGGCGGCGAAGCTAAGGAGGGGCATCCTGTGAGGTCGTTGGTGAGAGCGCAACTCTCCTGCAGAACTCCAGGGCTTTTTCTTCCCTCTATGCCACGGCGAGGAGAAGAGACAGCCTAACACGGCTGCCTCAGAGCTGGAGACAGCTTAACATCTAAGAAGAGTGCTGGAGCGGATTTGGTGAACAGTGTTGGAACTGGGTGAGAAGAATTTTTTTTATTGAAAGTATAACCCCAAAAGAATATTCAGAAAAAAGAGTCTCATAGTTATCTATAAAGTGGATGCGACTTAACACCTTGAGCAAAACTTTAAAACTTTACAATGGAAGGGAAAAGAATCAAAGGAAGAAAATAGAAAACTTGATAAAAATATAGAAAATTTGATTTTCTAATTGGGCAGGCGTTGGCTTGGGCTAGGCATTTTAAAATGCTGGAGCTAGTTACATAAAAAGTTAATATCTTATTTATATTTTGGAGTACTCTAGTAAAATTGGATAAGAATGGTTAAGATTGAAATCTGATTTAAGAGTGCCACATGCTGTCAAAGGAAGGTACAACGTATTCCCAAAATCCTGGAAAGACTTGGCTTTTGGAGATTTAAACATGAGAATAAGAAAAACTTTACTACTAAAAAGACCCTAAAAGTTTTGATATAAGACTGAACTGGCAGAGGGACTTATGAAGGTTCCACTTTTGGACTATCTAGAGGAACAGATTGATTAACTTTGGGATACAAAGACTCTTGGGCATTGGACATTGAATTTTTTTGAGAAGTGGCTTTAGGTTGGAATATAAGATTGCTGGATTATTGGTCAAAAAGAAACAAAAGAAACAAAAATAAAAATGAGTGGAATTTGGGAAGAAATCATGCTGATAACTCGGAGTATTAAAGACACTTTGACAAGAAGATGCGAGGGGATTATGAGCAAAATGCAGAGCATAGATGAAAAGCTGGAAATTATGACACAAAGGACAAGGAGAAACCAGGATGCCCAGGAAGAGGAGGAGCTAACTGAAAGAGCAGCTGGAAAAATAGAACAGACAAAACAACAAATAAAAAGAAATGACAAGAAGGAGATAAAAATAAAAATAACAATGATTGATGAAATAAAACAAGGGGAGAGTTTTTTTAAGGGAAGTTAAACAAGAAATGGAACTGCAGGAAGACTTCTTTGGGAGAGAGATAGGGGTAAGAGTAGACAACTTGAAAATTAGACAATGGAACAGGGTAGAGAAGGGAGAAATATTTAAGAGGATTGGCCAAGAAGTGGAAGCAGAGAGAGATAAAGATCCAAGAGAGAAATATGGGACACAAGCTAAGAAACGAATAATTAAAGCTTTAAAGCGGATGAGAGATGATGGATTAAAAAGGGAACATTTCTTAAAAACAATAGTGAGATAAGTTAAAATAGGGTTGGAAATTAGTGAAAGGGGAATTAATGGAATATATATTTTTACATTACAAAGTGAATTAATAATAAGAAGGGAATTTAGAATTTTAGTGATGGTAATTTTGAATGTTTGGATAATACGATGATGGTTATAAAAATATATATTGAACAAGATAATAATGAAAGATTACAATTTAACAAAAACATATGTATTATTATTAGAATTATATAACTTGCGAAATGTAAATATGATGAATATTATTTTATTTGTATCAAAATGTGATTCGAAAGGGGATATTTTTAAACATAACAGTGGCATAATTAAAAATTAGAAAGGGGATAAACAATGGAGGATTATAATTTAACATAAATTTGCATATTACTATTAGAACTATATAAGTTTAAACAGAATAAATATGATTATTATTTTATTTGCAGTTAAAGGAGTGACATTTAGAATATGTAGATTGGTATAAAAATAACATACTGAAATATCGAATAATTGAATAATGAAAGATTATAATTCAACAAAATATGTGTACTATTACTAAAATTTTATAAGATTGTCTACTGTATGAAGAATGTTTTTCTACAACCTTATTTGTACTAAATGTAAGACACTCTGGTACCACACTGTTCACACAATGATATGTGTGTTAAAAAATAAAATACTTTTTTAAAAAAAGAAGTTAAATGGACACCACTCAGTGGACAGACATATCAGGTGATATACTTTCCTTCTCCCTGATCAGGGTAGCTCAAGGCAAACAGTTCATTTCAATTTTGTGATATGGGGAAAAGAAAAAATATTGCAGAAATTTATCCAAATTTATATTTACAAATTAAAATTAAGAAACTAACTTAAATCCAGTAATAATACATATTTGTATATTTTTATAGCCTTAAAGAACTTTCAGACTTTGAGTTTCCTAAACTGATATTGCATTTGATCATAGAAACATGATTTTTCAAGCTCTTTTTCAAGCATTTTTATCCTATGGATAACATATAATACAGGCGTCCCCAACCCCTGGGCTATGGTCTAGTATTCAGAACCAGGCCATACGAGTGGTGGGCCAGCATGCATGTGTGCACATGCAGCTCAACTTGCACAAGTGGCAGGCCAGTGCACATGCACATGCATGCGCAGCTCAACTTTAGCAAGTCGAGCTGCACTTGTGCTGATCTACTACTCACACAGTCTGGTTCCCCTCCCCCCCCCCCCAGCCGGGCCGTCAAGCCGCAAAGATTAGAGACTGCTGATATAATGCACCAAACATAACCTAGTTAGTTTAGTTTGGCAACTTAATATTTATACCCAATATTAGTCATCTGAATTAAGAGTTATTAAAGAAAAAAAATCATGTAATAGTTCTTCAGAACATTGTTAGAACAAGCTGTTTATCTCATTGCTCTTCATACCCTCAGGAAATAATAAACATTAATTATGAAAATAAGAAAAGTGTTTAATCCGGAAGGCAATAACATGGAATGGTATAAAATATACTGATTACTTGAATCCTATATCACCAATCCTTGGTGATGATGATACTATTTTGATACCTCAATCTTTAGACTTACAAGGAGTTGTATTCCCCTATTCAAGATTGGTGTACTATCTGGAGGTTGCATTGGATTTGCAACTCCTGGTCAAAAAGCAGATGGCAGCTGTAGTAAGAGGGACTTTGCACAAGATCATCTGGTATAACAGTTGTGCCCATTCCTAGATTGGGAGTATCAACAATCAGTCATTCATGCACTAATTATCTCACAGCTTGACTATGGCAATCTGTTCTATAAGGGGTTGCTATTGAAGACCATTTGAAAGATAAAGCTAGTCCAAAAAGCAGCAAGGCAGACACTGTTGCCTCAGAATGGTCATGCAATTCCAATGATCTGTGAGCTGTACTGGGCTTCCAGTTCAAGATGGTGGTTATCACTTTTCAAAGCTTTTAATTAATGGCTTTTCCGCATAATTTCTACTCATTGGGTAATATCTAGTAATGTGAGTATGCTTCAAGTTCTTTCAATCAAACAATGCCGCCTATTGTGACCTAGGAAGCAATAACCATAACCTGCCCTCTGAAATGATATCCTGCACCGTCAAATTAATGTGAGTCCTACTGTAATAATGTTCCGGAGGTCTTTATGTTGTTTGCCCAGGTCTTTGGGTAGGGTATTTTGCTATATGGGATATTATCATTTGGATACTCTTCTTCTTTTTTAATTGTTTTTCTGTTTTAAGTTGTAAGCAATCATTCTAGACTTGAGTGATCTCCAAATCCAATAAATAAATATACATTTATATAATATACAAATAAATATGTTTCTAATTTCCCTTAATGAAGCTTGCCATATAAAACTGATCTGAAAAATTGTTAAAGATTCTGCTGACTTTACAAGCTATTACCTTGTAACTGTCAGGGTTCCAAGTAATAGACCCATATTAAGCAAAACTCCAAAGCAGATAAATTCCTCAAAGAATAGCTTTATTTGATATATCATATTGGCACAAATCTGGTGAAAACCAACTCTGAAGGGTCCCACGGTTTTCACCTAGTTAAAAGTAAAAGTTTCCCCCTCAACCCCAAATAATCAGTCATGGTCTAATCAAGGCATCGTCTGGTGATCTGGTGACATCACTCCTCCTTCCTCTGACCAGGTGTGAAAACATCCTTGGTTCCCAAGAGAAAGTATTTTATTTTGACTACACAACTCCAGATATCTCTAATCCCCCCTCCCTATCCCTCAGCTCCAGTGTGGCAGCACTGAAGCTCCAAGATGGCTTCGGCCAGGCCAGCTTCAGGGTTGACAGGCTGCCCCCCTCAATTGAAGAGGATTTCCTGCAAGACAAAACATACAGGGGAAAATTAGTCAAGGCTCACCTTAACCCCACCTTCCTCCACCCGGAGGCCCCTTAGGTTTCTGAGGGAACTCATCATGAAACTGTTTAACCAACCTATCTGCCTTCACATCCCAGCTCTTGATCCAAGTGGCTTTGGAGAGAGGGTATCCCTTCCATTGCACAAGGTACTGCAACCTGCCCCTATGCAATTTTGAGTCTAAAATTTTCTTCACCTTGTAATGCATCTCCCCCTGCACCACTATTGGTTTTGGGGCTGCCCAATCTACCAGCCTGATCAGGGAGCCTACTGCCGGCTTTAACAAGCTGTTGTGAAAGACTGGATGCACTTTCCCTAGCAGACGAGGGGGACTAAGCTGTACTGTAACAGGGTTGATTACTTTCACTATTGGGAAAGGCCCTATAAACTTTGGTCCTAGCTACTTGCATGGGAGTTTTAGTTCTAGTACTTCGTTGAGAGGTAGACCTTGCTCCCAACCTGAAATGGCTCTTCGGGTCTGCAGCGCTTGTCAGCTTGTGTTTTATGAGGTTTTGCCACTTCCCGCAGAGCCCACTTGATATTTTCCCACTGCTCCTTCAAGGATGCCATCCATTCATTTAGGGACATAGATGAGGGGGGCTCCCTGGGGGGTTTGGGCATGAGGATAAGTTCCATGCCACTAGTGACCTGGAAAGAGGTCAAGCGAGTACTGCTGTGTACGGCATTATTGTAAGCCACCTCAGCGAACAGCAGTAGCTCTGCCCAGTTAGACTGCTGATATTTGACATAGCACCTTAAGTACTGTTCTACCATGGCGTTTGCGTGTTCTGTGGCCCCATTGGTACTTGGATGAAAAGCCGAACTAAGTCCCTGCGAGGACCCAATGGACCTAACGAACTCTCTCCAGAACTTAGCCGTGAATTGGACTCCCCTGTCAGAAATGATTCTACGGGGAATGCCATGCAATCTGTAAATCTGTTTTATGAACAACTTGGCCATCTATTTTGCTGAGGGGAGCCCTGGACAAGCTGTGAAGTGGGCTTGTTTTGAGAATAAATCTATCACAGTCCAAATGACTGTATTTCCCCCACTTCAGGGAGCTCCACAATGAAGTCCATGGGAGATTGCCTGCTGAAGTAGCCCTGGGGGTTTTCCTGGCCTTTTCTTCATAGCCGCGCAAGTGGCACAGCTCTTGACATAGTCCTCAATGTCCCTTTTCATTTTCGGCCCCCAAAACTGCCTTCTGGCCAAGTGCAGGGTTTTTAAGTAGACAAAGTGCCCCGCCTGCTTAGAGTCATGACTCTGCTGAAGAACTTGGAGTCACAGCAGGGGTGGGTTCTAACTTACCTTGCTGCCGGTTCGCTTCCTCCCACGCCACGTGGGTGCACCTAGTGACTGCCCTCAAGGAAGTGTCTCCAGCTCAATAGGGCCCAATGGACCGCGTAGGCTTCCTTCTCCCACACGGCTCATTTCCTCTTGGTTTCCGTCAGTTTTTTGGAGGTGTAGGCACAGGATTGCAAATTACCATTGGTGTTTTTTCTGAAGGAGAACTGCCACGACAGCCATGTCACTGGTGTCGGCTTGGACGACAAAGGGCTGTTCTGGATCAGGGTGCCTGAGGATTGGCTCCTTGGCGAACAGGGTCTTCAGTGCCTCAAAAGTCCACTGGCATTCTAAAGTCCAGTTTAGGGGTTGGCTTGGATGTGGTTGCTGCACCACCACCCCAATTTCAATAGCTTGGTGATGGGCAAGGCAATTTCAGCGAAGGAAGGAATGAATTGCCTGTAGAAGTTAGCAAACCCCAGGAAGCTCTGAAGCTGTTTTCGGGTGCATGGGGGTTGCCAGTCTAGGACTGCCTTAACTTTAGCTGGATCCATCTCCACCCCCTCATTTGACACTCGGTAGCCCAGGTAGTCCAGGCTGGTGTTATGGAATTCACATTTTGACAGCTTTGCATATAGCTTGGCTGTGAGGAGTTTTTTCAGGACCTGACGCACCAGCTTGACATGCTCTTCTAGGGTTTCAGTGAAGATAAGAATGTCATTCAAGTACACTAGGACTCCTTTGTACAGGTGCTCATGCAGCACCTTGTTTATCAATTGCATGAAGACTGCAGGGGCCCCTTGTAATCCAAAGGGCATAACTTTGAATTGAAAGCTGTCTAAAGAGCAGTTAAAGGCAGTTTTCCACTCATCGCCTAATGTCAGCCTCCATGCTGCTTGCTGGCTATCGGCTGCCATAGAAATGGGGGAGGGGGAGGCTTAGGTATTTGGGAGGGGGGAACAGTGCTGGAGGAGATGTCACTGTATATGTCTGATTAGGGAGCAGAAGGGAGGGAAGTTCTCATCATCTACTGCGCTGCTGAATGGACTTGTTTACAGCCAGCTCAAGGTCAACCGTCCCAGCATACCAGATGTGATGGCTCCACCTGAAGATACGCCCCACATGACATCCTGGGGAAATGGGGATTGGATGGTCAGTCCGGGTCCTTGGGGGGAGGGATTTTGGAATGCTTTCAATATGTAATTTTCGTGCCTTTAGCCTCAGATCTTGCTTTCAACCTGTTGCTATCAGTTCTTACCCAGTAAAAGTACCTTTCTCTATGAACATGGAGTTGGGGGTTTTCTTTCTTGGGTTTTGAATGGAGGCACATCTGACATTAAGCAAGATCTGCTTTATCAGCCATCCCGGAAAGAACTCTACTGTGGGGGCTGAGCAAAAATATGTCTAGCCCAGGCACTGACCAGGAGGATGTGGGAGCTGCTGGGTCGACTCCCACCCAGTCCCGCCGTGGCTGGGAAAAGTCGAAGTGGACATGTGAGCCACAAATTGAAGAGAAGCCGGTCAGAGTTAAATGGCCATTGGGCGTGGGTCAGATGGAGGCTCCAGAGGAGATTCCCCCGGGAGTAACTGCCACCAGACGTTGGAGGGGAGAATCTGCCTGGCAGGAAGCGGACAAATAGGACCTCCTGCTGACTCAGGCCTTGCATCTTCTGAAAGAAGCTCTCGAAAGTCGGAGGGCACATGAAAGGTATGCCTTGCCTGCGGGGAGGGAAGCCGAAGAAACAGTGGGAGAGGTGGAAACCTTAGCAACCCCTGAAGCATTTCATAGAGCCCAGCCAGAGCCAGTGGAGGCTGCAGGAACGCAAGCAGCTGCAGCAGCCCAAGCCCCCCGGGGGGGGGTAATCCCCCGAAGGCGCTGAATTCCAAAGGTTCCTCTACTCGGAGTAAAATACGGAGGAGATCCCAAGGCTTTGGGATTCTTCTTAACCCAAGTTTGGAATCATATGCAGGAGTACGGGGAGGATTTTTCCTCGGAAGCAGCCAAAGTCAGGTGTGTCACCATGGCCCTGGAGGGAACCGCGGCTGAGTGGATGGTGGCCCTCCATAATGAGGATTCCCCACTGATGAGGGATTATGACTCATTTATGGCAGCCCTCCGAGTGCGTTTTGATGACCCCCTGGCTGAACGAAAGGCTAGAACCAGGATGAAAACCCTGACCCAGGGGAAGAGATTGGTGGCTGAATACACCCAGGAATTTCACCAGCTGGTTGTCCACATATGGGGGTGGTCTGCAGAGGCCCTGATGGAATGCTACAAGGATGGCCTCAATGAGGACGTCTACCAAGGCTGTTGTTCTCGAGGGCCCCCCCGAGTCCTGCAATGCTGGTATGTGATGGTGGCTGAGGTGGAAATTGACCAGGCCAGAGATCGGTACAGGGGAGGTCGCACCTGGAGCAAGCCTTCCCCCTCCGCACCGAAAGAGACCCCTAGAGTAGCAAGAGGGGGCCTGGCATCAAAGCCCAGATCATCAACCTGCTTCAAATGTGGGAAGAAGGGGCACCGAGCTGCTGAATGTTTCTCCAAGCCTGTCTCTAAGATGACATCATCTGGAGGGGGAAAAGGCGACAAGCCGGCAGTAAAGAACCATGAAATGGCTTTGAAAGGTGTGGAAGTCATTGAGTTCGCTCCTCCAGGCCTGGAGGAGCTGGGAGCTCCGACCACCCAAGGGGTCAGCGACACCGATTCTGACGATGACCCCTTGGTAAGTCAGCACACGGGCCCCCTGACCATTCCAGTAGAGCTAAGGGTGCCATTGTCCAGCGCACAGGGGAAGATGCTAGCCCTTTTGGACTCTGGGTGCACTAGGTGTGTAATCAGCCCAGAGGTGGTGGAAAAGATGGGACTGAGACTGAGGACCATGAAAGTGCTCATTGCATTTTGCCAGTTGGATGGGTCTGTAGCTGGGGGGGGGTGGGCAGCCCACTTTGTGACCAAGCTGGTTGAGATGAGGATGGGGGACCACCAAGAGAGTTTTATCATAGCCCCTGGGATGGAACGACCCCTCCTGCTCGGGCTATCCTGGCTCAGAAAATGGAACCCTCATGTGAATTGGAGAATGGGGTTATTGCATATCCGCTCTACCCAGCAGGGGAAAAAAGGGGGAAGACCCTTCCACTTGGCCAAAGCCACAGAGGAGCTGGCAGCAGTGGGGAGCAAACACATGGCGGGGGAGGAAAAAATCCCTAAGGAATATTGGGACCTCAGGGAGGCCTTCAGTGAGAGGGCGTCTGACATGCTCCCACCCCATTGGCCCATGGACTGCAGCATAGAAATCCTGCCAGGGGTGAAACTCCCTAAACCAAAGATCTACTCCATGACCCCTCATGAGCTGGAGGAGTTGCGGAACTTTATTGATAAAAACCTGAAACGGGGTTTCATTCAACCAGCTAGGCCACAAGTGGCTGGCTGCCCCGGTGTTTTTCCGGGAGAAAAAAGATGGCTCTCTTCGCTTATGTGTGGACTACAAAAACCTTAATGCCATTTGTGTCGAAAATGTTTACCCCTTGCCCCTTATGAAGGACATGTTAGCCCACTTGGCCAAGGGGAAGATTTTCACTAAGTTGGACTTGAGAGAGGCCTACTACAGAGTTCAAATTAAGGAAGGGGACGAATGGAAGACTGCCTTCAATTGCCCTTTGGGTTGTTTCCAGTTTAGGGTACTCCCGTTTGGGCTACAGGGGGCACCGGCAGTGTTCATGCAATTGATTAATGAGGTTCTGCATGAACATCTTTACAAGGGGGTCCTGGTCTACCTGATTGACATTCTCATTTACACAGAGACCATGGAATAACACATGAAAATAGTGTGATCAGTCCTGAAAAAACTCAGGGCTGCTGAACTGTATGCTAAATTATCAAAATGCGAGTTTCATCAGAGTAAAATTGACTATTTGGGTTACTGCATATCGCATGAGGGCATTGAAATGGATCTGGAGAAAGTCCGGGCAGTCATGGAGTGGGCGCCCCCACACACCTGTAAGCAGCTGCAAAGTTTCCTAAGCTTTGCTAACTTTTATCAGCAATTCATTCCCTCTTTTGCTAAAATTGCATTACCCATTACCAATCACCTAAAAACAAAAGGAGAGGCAAAGCCAACGCCTAGTCACCCCCTGGAGTGGACCATGGAGTGGCAGGCAGCTTTTGAGAAACTTAAACGATTGTTTTGCGGCCGAACCCGTACTTAAGCACCCTGACATGGATGCCCCTTTTGTAGTCCAGGCTGACGCCAGTGACGTGGCTGTCGGGGCAGTACTGCTTCAAGTGAACGCTGATGGAACTCTACAACCCTGTGCCTACACCTCCCATAAATTAACTGAAACAGAAAGGAGGTGAGCAATATGGGAAAAGGAAGCTTTTGCGGTCCGATGGGCCCTGTTAACCTGGAGACATTTCCTCGAAGGGGCAAAACATCCTTTTGAAGTGTGGACAGACCATAAGAACCTAGAGGCCCTAAAACCCCCAAGGAAGTTGTCGCCCAAGCAAGTCCGTTGGGCACAACACTTTAATCAGTTTAATTTTTCCCTGCGCTACCTTCCTGGGGGAAAGAACTTTATGGTTAATGCCCTATCTAGATTGCCCCAGTATAATAGCACACGGCTGGAAGTAATCCGCCTGGTAATACCCCCCAAACAATTGGCTGCTCCCGTAGTCATTAGAACCCAAGGGAAGGTGGACCTGGATCTCTCAACCGACTTAAATGCGCAACTAAAAGAAGTGCTAACAACTGACGACTGGTTCAACTGACGACTGGTTCTGATCACACTCGAACGAGTGTACTGTTCATGATGGCCTTGCCTGGATGGGGGCTAAGTTGTATGTCCCTTTTAGTCTTAGGGAGGTTGTATTACAACAGGCCCATGATATGAAAGCCGCTGGACACTTTGGGTTCGTGAAAAAGTTACACTTAGTTAAACGGCAGTTCTGGTGGCCATCTTTGAAAAAGGACATAGAGGCTTACGTCACTAGCTGTCCTGTGTGTGCTTCTGCAAAGAGGCCACCTGGAAAGCCACATGGATTACTCCAGAACATTGCTAGACCTGGTGCTCCTTGGAAAGAAATATCCATGGACTTCATTATTGAACTACCTGAGAGTGGTGGAATACAGTCATTTGGGTGATCACGGACTTGTTCTCCAAGCAGGTGCATTTTGTACCCTGCTCCAAGACTGTCAGCAAAAATGTTGGCTAAACTGTTTATTCAACATGTGTATAGTCTACACAGTGTCCCTGAATGACCGTATAAGGGGGTCCAGTTCACCTCCCACTCCTGGAGGGAGTTCCTAAAGTTGTTAGGTTCCACCCAAGGCTTAAGCTCCACCCATCATCCGCAGACTAACAGAGCTTGTGAACGGACTAACTCAGTTCTAGAACCACTCAGGTGTTATGTAAATTACCAGCAAGATAACTGGGCAGACTTACTGCCATTTGCAGAGGTCACTTATAATAACTCCATACATAGTAGCATGGGTTTGACCCCATTCAGGGTGGTTTCCGGTCAAGACTTTGTACCCATTCCAGAATTGCCGCAAGAGAAGCCTCAAGTCCCTTCCTTAGTGGAGTGGATTGAGCAACTTCAGTCTACCTGGCCTGTTACTCGTCAGGCACTAGATGAAGCTCACTGAGCACATAAAAAACAAGCTGACAAGAAAAGAGTTATGGCAAAGGAATACCAAGTGGGAGATAGGGTTTTCCTCTCAACTAAATACCTAAAGACAATCCAGAAGAGGAAAAAAATGGGG
>QLTV01000560.1:5492-29543 GCA_003457575.1 Thermophis baileyi
ACCCCCTTTCCTCCCGAAGTTGTGAATGATCCACAACTGGAAGTTTTTAAGAAGATGTTGGATAACCATTTATCTGAAGTGGTGTAGGGTTTCCTGCCTGGGCAGGGGGTTGGACTAGAAGACCTCCAAGGTCCCTTCCAACTCTGTTATTCTATTCTATTCTATTCTATTCTATTCTATTTTCTATTCTATTCTATTCTATTCTATTCTATTCTATTCTATTCTATTCTATTCTATTCTATTCTATTCTATTCTATTCTATTCTAACTAAGGCTGGACTTCAACTCCCAGAATTCCAGTTGAAGTCCATGTACCTTAAATTGGGCTGGACTTCAACTCCCAGAATTCCAGCTAAAGTCCATGTGTATCTTAAAGTTGCTGAAGTTGGAAAAACACAACACTAGATTTCAGGCCACTGTTTATTTTACTTTCGTTTATTGAACAAACCATCACCAGCTGAGCTCACACAGTGCACCAGGCCACAAGAAGCAAGCCAAGGTGTCGGTTAACCAAGTTAAGGTGTTGCCCCAAAGGAATTGCTCGATTTGCAAGCGACCTGCTGAACCTCGCTGGTCCACCTCGCCTGCTTTTTTGTTGTTGTTGTTGTTGTTTTGGGTCTTTTGAAGTATATAAACCACTTAAAGAGAAATATTTTTGGAAAGGGGGAGCACCCGCTTTTCACCGAGAATGGAAAGTCTGCGAGGGTGGGGGCTTTCCACAAACCCACTTCTTTCCCATGCCTCGATCAGCAAACCCTTGAAAATACGCTTCGGAGTAACCAGGTTCTGATCCTTTACTTCCGAGGAAGCCCATTGAATGGGATTTCCGAGACTGAAGCGGGCGGGCTGTCACAACTCCAACAGCGAATTTTTGATTTTATTTTTTTGGCTGTTCACCCCCGCCGGAGAGAGCTTGGCCAGGCCTCCCCCCGCCCCTCCCTCCGCCCCGAGTCAGCGAAAATTGGCAAGGAAACCACCATGTGTTTATCATAGCTGGCAGCCTCCCCTTCTTTTGGGCCGGGGGCAGGGAGGGAAAGGCCCCAGGGAAAACACTTTTTTGGCATGTGGCAACTTTTCACTTGAATCCAAGACCCTTCTTTCCAAATGCCTTAAAGTTGCCAAATGCCTTAAAATCTGGATTCTCTCTCGGTGAGGCAGTGGGTGGGAGTGAGCGGAGCCCAGGGAAGGAGGCAGCTCGTTGCCAGAAACGAGGCTGCTCACCGGCAGGTGCAGGATTTGGCAATCATGTCCCCATACGGTAGCCTGGAGAGCTGGCAGTGTGGGCTGCATGTGCCATTTTGGAATTGGGGAGGAGATTGCGGTGCTGCCACCTGAAAACGCTTTCCTCTCTGATCCTCATGTTTCAGGTGGAGGATCTGGCCAGGAGGAAAGAGAATGTATGTCTGCGGAGAAGGAGGAGGAGGGGATCGTGGCACTGATGCACATCGCATAGCCAAGATCCCCTCCCCAATTCCAAAACGGCTCTTTGACACCTCTCCTGAGGCTCCCTGCCCACCCTGTCATGCACCATGCTCTCTGCCCTGAGAAGGCGCAAGCCTCTCTGCAGAGCCGCGTGGCTGAAGTGTTCCTAGCATTTTCTTTGCGTGACCGGCTGCTTTTTGTGATTCCGTGTCCTTCGCGGGCAGCTCAGCGCCAGCCTCAGTCCCCTTCGTGTCAGCTCAGGAAGGAGGGGAATGGGCAAGAGCAGCTGCCGCTGCTGGATACAGGGAAAGAAGAGCTCCAGCTGGGAGCAGCCTGGGCTGCGCAGGGGGGAGCCAGAGCTCTTCCCTCCCTGCATCCGGCGGCAGCAGCTGCTCCTGCCCGTTCCCCTCCTTCCTGAGCCGACACGAAGGGGACCGTGGCTGGTGCTGAGCTGCCTGCGAAAGACATTGCGCAGCCCGGGCTTACCTCTGCGCAGCCCGGGCTCTCCTACGCTGCACAGCAGGAGGAGGAGTTGCTGTCCCCGCCGCCGCCGTTATCCCGGCACATGAGGGTATCCTGCTTGGGCGTGCACACACATGAGAGAGAAATGAAAGAGAGGATCACCTCTCTCTATGATTTCTGCCCTTCGTTTGAGATCTGACAGAGTTGGTACTATCTTGCTTCAGCAACACAACTAGTAGAACTCAGAAAGCAGCATTTATTTATTTAACAAAGGAAGGAAGGGAAAGAAAGAGGAGGGAGGAGGAAGGAAGGAGAGAAAGAGGAGGGTGGGAGGGAGGAAGGGAGAGAAAGGGAGGGAGGGAGGAAGGAAGGAAGGAGAGAAAGAAGGGAGAGAGGGAGGGAGGAAGGAAGGGACAGAAAGGGAGGGAGGAAAATCCCCTCCCCGATTCCAAAACGGCACATGCAGCCGGCGCTGCCACCTCTCCGGGCTACCGTATGGGGACATGATTGCCAAGTCCTGCACCTGCCGGTGAGCAGCCTCATTTCTGGCAACGAGCTGCCTCCTCCCTGGGCCTCCGCTTGCTCCCACCCAGTGCCTCACCAAGAGAGAATCCAGATTTTAAGGCATTTCTGCTGTTGGGAAGGCGATGCTTGTGGCAGGATGCTCCTCAATGCGCAAAGGCAGGAGGCGGCGGTTTCTTTCTCTGCCTGCGAGCTGCAGGTGGCTAGCGAGTAAGCCAGCGATCTGCCGGATGCCTCTAATCTGCAGTTTACTCGTGAGCACCATGCTCATGAGCAAACGTGCTCATGAGTAAACTGCAGATTAGAGGCAGCCAGCAGATCGCTGGCTTACTTGCTCTGCTCTGAGAGGAAAACTGCCTTTTCCTCTCCGACTTGTGTTAGCAGAGAGAAGGAAGAGGCGCCAGCGGGAGGAAAGGCTTCGCAGCCGGCGTGGTTTCCCGGGCTCCCTTCACCTGGCTCTCTTCACAGTGCCGCCACACATATACACAAGGACGTCTCACTCGAGAGGCTTCAGAGGCCGAGCCTTTTTCTTTTCCCCCTCCTGCCGCCGCGAGGGCTTTGTGGCGTGGCCATGGAGGCTTATTCCTTCACAGGCTGTGAGGATGGGAGCGGGCACCTCCCAAGGTTTGGGGAGGGAAGCGGGGCACTTTAAAGAAAGGTAAAAGGAAAGCGGGGTGGGGGTGGGAGAGATGCGCGTCTCGCAGTGGGGTGCAATTTGGGGGTGGCAGATGGGGCGCAAGGGCTGCGAGACATGCATCTTACCGGAGACTGGCAGCTCTGGGTCGTCTCAGCCATTGCGTGCAGGGAAAAACCTTGCACAGTAAAGTCTTTTCTGTGAGTGCTACAAACCCAGCTTCTGCGCATGCATAGAAGAAAACCCCAAAAAACATGATGGCGGCACCTATGGCGCCGCCGAGAGAGCCGGTTCGGGGGCGTGGCCAGCTAGCCATCACTCCCGGTTCAGAAAGTGGGGGGAAATACCCACTACCGGTTCTATAGAACTGGTCCGAACCGGCAGGAACCCACCTCTGCACTGCACCAAAGATGCTTTCAAAATGATATAAATAATTTATTTTTATTTATTTATTTGATTTGTATAACTACCCTCAAACCAATTTTGGGCAGCAAACAATCATAAAAATAATTCAACTAGTTAAAACACAATGCAAAATGAAATTGTGAAGTCCATGGTGTTCTCTAAGCTTGGTTGTTTTCTTGCAGACATTTTGTTAATCATCTAGGTAACATCTTCAGTGCAAGAAGGAAGTGCGTTTTGCTTTCTGTTTATATACAGTAGCTTGCCTGATCATCCAAAAACTCTAGGAAATTCTTGGAAGTCCAGCACGCAGACAAATCAGCCATCAATAGGCACATAAAGTTAAACAACATTTAGACATCATTCAAAAGAGACAATAAAAAAGCTAAAAAGGAAACAAAAAGACCAGAACATCTCTTTACCAGCAATCAACACCCAATTAAGCAGGGATTAACTCCAAGATTGACACCAGACAAACAACCAAGCAGCAAACAATACTCTTGTTAAGTATCCAGACTGTATAGTCTACAGTCAGGTCCTCCATTCAGGTGGGAAAATGGAGAGCCCTGATTGGCTAGTTCCACTGACAGCTCCCTATATAAGGCTGGCTGTCAGATTGGAGTGCTGCTGGTGTCTGTACATAGTTAAATAAAGAGCTGTTGTATTGGAACATGTCTGAAGCCTCTTCTGTCTCAGAACTTAACACTGGCGACGAAGGTGGGATCACAGAAGAGTGAATAGAGCTGAAGACACTGAAGACCCAGCCCGGCGGCGAATGATCGGCGGCCATTTTCTAGCAGGAAATTTGAACCGCGAGGAGCCAAGATGTCAGCATTCCACCCGCTGACTCCATTTGACTCAACGAAAGAGAACTGGGGGTCATACATGACCCGGTTCCAATGCTTCCTGGAGGCCAATGATCTCAGTGGCCTATCGGACAACAGGAAGCGGGCACTGTTCCTCAGCCATTGCAGCCACGAGCTTTTTGACACGGCCGAGTCCCTCTCCGAGCCAACACCAGTCGAGATGGTTCCGTGGCAAACCCTGCAGACCTTACTACAGACCCACTACGCTCTGGTACCATCCAAGGTAGTCCAAAGGCACGAATTTTGACAAAGACTTCAGCAAGAAGGGGAGTCAATCAACCAGTATTTGGTGGCACTCCGAAAGGCCGCCACGCACTGTGATTTCAGAGACCTCGATGATATTCTTTTAGACCAACTCATCTGCGGGGTCCAGGACCTGAGGCTACAATGGCGATTACTGGCCAAAGCAAATCTTACACTACAGTCGGCCCTGGACGAAGCCAGAGCTACCGAGGCATCCAACAAGGGAGCTGACACACTGCATCGGCGCCAGGGTCCGCAAGCCCCGCAGAAGACAGCACCATCAGATGACAGCGAAGAGGAAGAGGTCTTCCGGACGGAGCGGCGCCGCAGTACTGACAGGCAGAAAATCAATCCCTGTTCCAGTGGTGGTGGTCAACACCTACGAGCGTCCTGCAAGTACAGAGACGCCATCTGTCGCCGTTGCGGCTGAACGGGACACTTTGCAAGAGTGTGCCGAGCCAGCCAACCATCAGGAGCACAAGCCTCCCCAGACTACAAGCAAGCCGATGCAAGGCGGGCACCCAGGCAAGAGCCATGGCAGCCCAAGCGCAGAACCGAGGGCAACCGTTACCCAGAGGCCAACCAGACAAGAATTGGGCAGGCAAGCACCCCGCACAACAAAAAGATTTACATAACCGTACGAATTGAGGGGTGCCCCTGTGAAATGGAGGTCGATACTGGATCCTCAATATCAATTATCTCCTGGGCCGCTCTGAAGCAAGCCATTCCCACATTCCGCCAACGACAGCTGCAGAACCAGCCATTAAGACTTAATGACTACCAGGGAAATAAAATCCCTGTACTTGGCTGGGGCAAATTCTGAGTGCACTTCGGCAAATTCAACGGTGACCTGCCTCTCACGGTGGTTCAGGGGAACCTCCCTACGCTGCTCAGCCTAATTGGTTCAATGCCCTTGGACTCGGTGTGACCGGAATCAACGCAGTGTCCAGAGGGTGCGCTGACGACCTACTACGCGAATTCCAGGATGTCTTCGATGCCCAACTCGGCAAGTATGTGGGCATGCCTATTTCATTTAGTCTAGATCCCAAGATAGCTCCCATAAGGTTGAAGCTGCGTAGGGTCCCCTTCACCTTAAAGCCCAGAATTGTCCAGGAACTGGATCAACTTATCAGTCAGGGGGTTCTAGAACCCGTAGATCATGCCCGCTGGGAGACCCCCATTGTCACCCCAATCAAAAGTGACGGGTCCATCCGCATCTGCGCAGACTACAAATGTACTATCAATAAGGCCCTCCAGCAGAGCGCATACCCTGTGCCAGTCGTCCAGCACTTGTTACACACTTTGGGCCTGGGCGCCATTTTTGCAAAGCTGGACCTCGTGCAGGCATACCAACAGCTGCCAGTAGATGGCGCTACGGCAGAGGCGCAAACTATTGTCACACACAGGGGGGTGTTCAAATGTCATCATTTGCAATTCGGGGTCAGCGTAGCCCCAGGGATTTTTCAGGGCATTATGGAGCGGCTGCTAATCAAAATCCCTGGGGTTGTGCCCTATTTTGATGATGTATTGATCATGGCAAACAATGAACAGCAGCTTGTAGCCAGGCTGTGGGAAGTCCTAAGCAGATTCTGAGCTGCCGGACTGAAGGTTAAAAAGAGCAAATGCCAAATAGGGGTCTCCAAAGTTGAATTCCTGGGGTACCGCATTAACGGCAAAGACCACTAGCAAGGTCAGGACCATCAGGGAAGCCCCCGTGCCCACAAACAAGTCTGAACTGCAGGCATTCCTGGGCTTACTGAATTTCTACAGCGTATTCCTAAAGGACAAGGCGACTGTGGCAGAACCCTTGCACCGGCTGTTGGCCAAGAAAGCCTCCTGGGTGTGGGGGCGTGCTGAGGCTGCTGCTTTTGCGGCTGTCAAGAACCTCCTGTCAGAGGAGAGTTTCCTCCTCCAGTTTAACGAGACATTGCCCGTTGTACTTGTTTGCGACGCCTCTCCTTTTGGGGTCGGGGCTGTGCTCAGCCACCATTTGCCCAATGGAAGGGAGGCCCCAGTCGCCTACTTCTCACGGACACTTTCCAGTGCTGAACGCAATTACAGCCAGCTTGATCGCGAGGCCCTGGCTGCGGTTCCTGGCTCAAAACGTTTTCACGAATATCTGTTTGGCAGGGACTTTGAGCTCGTCACAGACCACAAGCCCTTGTTAGGGCTAATCGCGGGGGACTGCCCCATGCCTGCATCCCTGTCACCACGTCTCACCAGGTGGACGATTTTCCTCTCTGCTTACTCCTACCGCCTCACCCATCGCCCCGGATGCTCGCTTGGGCATGCGGATGCCCTCAACCGTTGCCCCTTGCTGGACCTTGTGGACGACCCCACTCCGGGTGTCCCTGTTCTACTTATTGACTGCCTGGACTCGGGCCTCATTACCTCAGCTGAGGTGGCTGCCCACTCTGCCAAGGACCCGGTTTTCTGGACTCTTTTGAACTGGGTGTGGAGGGGATGGCCACAAGGGCCTGTTAGCCCAGAGTTCAAACCATACGCTTGCAGGCAACATGAAATATCGGTGCAAGGGTTTTTTTTTACTATGGGGTGATAGAGTCCTCGCACCTCTGTTGCTTCGAGAGGCAATACTAAGGGCGCTACATGAGGGACACCCAGGGGTGGTACAAATGAAAGCTCTGGCCCGTAGCTACGTATGGTGGACAAATATGGACAGACAAATTGAGGAGTGGGTCACAGGTTGCACTCCCTGTCAAGAGTCGAGAGCCCTCTGAAAGCCCCGGCACAGGAGTGGGACAAACCCAGAGCACCCTGGTCCCGAGTCCATATCGACTTTGCAGGCCCGTTCCACGGGCAGACTTTCCTAGTTGTCATAGATGCTTACTCTAAATGGTTAGTGATAATTCTCATGGGGTCTACCACAGCTGAGGCAACCAACAGGGCACGCAGGAAACTGTTTGCCACACACGGTTTACCCAATGTGTTGGTATCCGACAACGGACCACAATTCACGGCCACTCCATTTGAGGGTTTCTTGGCAGAACTTGGTGTCCGACATGCACTTGTTGCCCCGTTTCATCCCTCGAGCAATGGGCAAGCAGAACGCATGGTGCGATCTGCTAAGGAGGCACTAGGCTGGCTTGGCCCAGGGGACTGGCAAGCCAGGGTAGATACCTTTCTGCTGGCCCAACACATAACCCCTAGTGTGGCCACGGGGAGAAGCCCTGCTGAACTATTAATGGGCCGGTGGCTTGGTCAAAACTTGATAGACTACACCCTAGCTACTCACAACAAAGGCAAGAGCAAGCTGCAACCAAACATACCCGGTCCTTTACCATCGGAGACTTGGTCTTCGCTAAAAGTTTCTCCGAAGGGTCCCAGTGGTTACCAGAGGAAATCATAGAAATGTCAGGACCAAGATCATATGTGGTCCTAATAACAGATGGGAGAAAATGGCAGCGGCACATAGACCAACTGCGCAGCCGCCAACTACCAAACGCAGACTACAGGGAATTTAATAATAATGGTTTCCACTCCGATCCCACTACAGCTGACGACTACCCGAGGGAGGCGGAGCACTTACTTGGGGAGCCGGAGATCCAGTGACTTCCCAGTCACAAACTGGTTCCGGTTGAAACCAAGGCCCCGCCCGAAAGCTTCTCGGAGCTTCCACAGGCGGAGCTAGAGAGAGGACAAGACCCAACCTCTCTGCTCAACACCGACTCTTCAACTGAGAGAGTCCCTAAACACCCCGCCTACTTACGGGACTATGTATGTAAATAGGATGGTCCAAACCAAGAGGGGAGGGGTGTTAAGTATCCAGACTGTATAGTCTACAGTCAGGTCCTCCATTCAGGTGGGAAAATGGAGAGCCCTGATTGGCTAGTTCCACTGACAGCTCCCTATATAAGGCTGGCTGTCAGATTGGAGTGCTGCTGGTGTCTGTACATAGTTAAATAAAGAGCTGTTGTATTGGAATGTGTCTGAAGCCTCTTCTGTCTCAGAACTTAACAACTCTAATCAATAAACAACCAACTCAGACAAACAATTAAGCAGCAAACCTCAACCTAATCAAGCAACTGCCAAGAAGAAAGCAACACCCCCAGATTACATGGGTTGAGCTATGGCCCCTTGAGGAGGGGTGCACCACCACCTCCTTAACAGTCAATGGGATTACCCCATTCCTCAAAGAGAAATTAACCACCAGCCAGAGCCAACTTTATAACTAATATTGCAACTTTAAGAGAAAGGGAAATTTTCATTAAAAAAAAATTACCATAGTTGTTAATAAACTGAGTGTAAGGAACGCCTCTACGTCTAACTTAAGAAAGCGAGAACTTCTGAGCCAATGTAGTTCAAAAGGATCTTTTATTAAGCAGAAGTGAAAGCATTCCATTCAAAGCAACGTCTGAATACCCTTAGGCAACGCAGGTAGAGTTAAAGCAGTAGAGACCCCTCCCATTAGCCAGAATGCAGATTCTAGCCAATACACAAGTGTGAAAATGTTTTCTTTATCAACTGCTCTGGGAACCGGATAAACATACATTTCTCTGACTATCTTCTGTTATCCATTGAAGTGAAACATCCCACATTGCCCCTCATAAACCTTCTCCAAAAGTGAAGAGATCTCAGGATGTTTGGCGCCTGGGCATGGATTGTAAATCGTCCATTGACACAGGCAATGCTAATAAATCAAACCCAAGGCCCCCCCTTCTCTCAACTGAATGGCACGATCACTCTTTGGGATCTGACACTGAGTGTGGTATATATTACATTAGTGAAAATGTGAAATAATGCATGGGAAAAAATGCCAAAAAAGAAATTGTATTGTACTATATTGAAATGGGTACTGTTACTTTCACTCATTAATGGAGAAATATTACAATTTCAACTGTCAATATTCCATTAATTATATAGCAATTGAGGAATATTATTGGAATAAGCAATAAGTTAAACTGATTAAAAATGCAAAACTTAAATGAAAAATAATATCTTTTTGATATTATTTTTTTGTAAAAATAAATGAACAAATGAAAAAGTAGCAACTTTGCCTGTTGTTCATAAAGTGTTCTGCAGAGGGAATACCTTTTTCATTCAGAAAAGCACAAATGCAAGCAGAAAATAAGGGAATTGGGGGGGGGCGTTTACTGAGGCACAAATATTTCTGTAGAGTGAAATATTTGAGTGTAAGGCCTGCATTACATATACAGCTCAATAAATGGATAAAACAATATCCAGAGTGGCAATAGCACACAACAGGTGCCATTTTAGTTTCCCAAAATAACTCTAATATGGTGCTACCTGAAACACTATGGAAAATATAAAAAAACATTTCAGATATCCAACACTGATGCTGGTTAGATATGACAGAGGAAGGAGAACCTTCCCCTGTAGTCATTTTGTCACGGACCTACTTAGTTCTGCATCTCACTCTGCTGACTCTGCATGATACACTGAACTACAAATTGCCAAGCCACATTTTAGCCCAGTATGTCACACAAACCCAGTCCAAGTGCTTATTTTAGGATTCATCCAGAAAATTAGGTTAAGCATGGATAAGCATGTTTTCTTAATACAGCCTACCACTTTAGAATGCAGGGAGGAACAGAGATTATTCTTGACCGGGGAAAAAACAGACTGGCAGATCAGGAACAGAGATTCTGTCTTTGCCTTCTCCCGTCACTGCTACTTTTTTCATAAGTTAAGTTCTCCCAAAGGAGTACATTCAAAAATGGGTTTTCTGCTTCAGTTTGAATGCTTTACTTGGTTCTTCTGTTTTGGATTCCTTCAGTCTCATTCTGCTGCATGAATAGAATATGGAGGCTGTTTTAGATTTATGGCTTCATGTTTTTATGTGACAAAAAAGATGTAAAAACAGCATATTTATGTTGATGTTCAGCCAGTATTGCTTGATTTGCTGAAGGCAAGAGAAATGGGTTTTATTAAAAATGTAGTAAGCATGCTAAGAATGGAGCACTTTCCATGTTTTAACCAATGCTAATACTTGAACAGAAGTCTGTTCATGTCTTTCCATCTAACAATCTTTCTTAGCAAATTAATATTTCATCATTTTTCTGAGCATGTAGAACCAAAACAGAATACTTCAGCTAATCAAGATATATCTAGATAGAATGCTAATTGTTTGGAAAGCTGGGCTTTCTGTGACTGTTCATAGCTAGAGGTGATTTCAAAGAGGAAACATATGTTCTCATTTCAGAACACCGGATATTTCAACATAAAGTTCCATTAGCTACTAAGATGATAATATTTTCCAGAACACCAAGGATGCCTCAGAGATGAATGAAAGTGAAAAGAAAAAGACATATGGTTGAAAACATAAATAGGTGCTTTAGCACAATCACAGTCACAGCATATAGAAAATTGTTAAGGGTTAAATTAAGAACATGCATTAACAAATGAAATGAAAATAAAAATGGATATTTTGTATAGCTGTAAATCTAAGAAATATCTAAATGAAATTACTTGTTATTATGGTATGGAATCATGAACATATGCATAGGAGTGAAAATGTCTGTTTAATTATGAATGAAATAACGGAAATTTGTCTGAAAGCATACATTTATGTCATTTAGGTCCATATGAAAGTAAGAACACCTTGGTGGTGAGAGTGGTATGCTATGCTCACTGAGATTAAAAGAACAAGGTTGAATTTTGAGAAAGAAAATTCAGCAAGAAACAAATTGAGTCAGTTAGGTCTAGTGGTTAAGGCACCAAGCTAGAAAGCAGGAGAATGTGAGTTCATACCCCATCTTAGCCATCAAAGCTAACTGGGTGACTTTGGGCTAGTCTCTCTCAGCCCAATCCACCTCACAAGGTTGTTGTTGTAGAAAATAGGAGGAGGAAGGTATATACTGTAGGATACATTTGCTGCCTTGAGTTATTTGTAAACATAATAAAGGTGGGATACAAATAAAAAAATAAAAAAATAACCTGAATGGAAATTAATAGGTGACATGAATGGATGAGTGATAGTGAAGCAAGCAGTTACAAAATAGGGATACAACAACAAATGACAGCAGAGATTACTCTATATTTCTTTTTTAAAAGGTATTGTTTATTTCATATACATCATTTTACCACAAGCTTTTAATGCATACACATGTAAAAGGAATTTTAATAGTATGTTGTATTTCAATATGCATACGGAGAGACTGAGAGAATTAATGAAGGATACTTTAGTGATTGTAGCTTTGGAAAGTGGGACAAACTACTTTTTGGTAATGTCATGGGGGCAGGGGTAGGATTCAAATAATTTAACAACCGGTTCTCTGCCCTAATGACCGGCTGGGTAGATGTGGCTGGGTGGTCATGTGACTGGGTGGGCATGGTCAACTCAACATCACTCACGTTGAGGGGTGCCTTGCCTCGCCCGGCCTCTCTTCTCCTCACCACATCCAGCCCCGCCTCACCCCTCTCCTCCCAGCCACTCCTTTGTCACGCCCAGTCGCTCATCTCACCACAGCGAGTAGTTTTCAAATAAAAAGAATGCTCACCTTGTGCAAATAAATAACAAGACTTCAGGTTTGATGCATCTTGCAAAGTATTATTGCTCATTCTAGTCTCCTTTCCTACTAACAGGTCCATCTCAGATTGTAATTTTCTACAACCTCTCTTGTCTTTTGCATCATTCTATGGGACATTATTCTGAAATGTTATCTGTGATGTTTGCAGCTTTACAAGTTTGTTTCCTCCAATCCTGTTTTCGCATGCAATTCTTATAAGTTAATTTGACATTCCTTCCTCCTTTTTAAACAAAGTAGTGGTTAAGGTGCTAGCCTAGAAACCAAGAGACTCTGAGTTCTAGTCCCATTTTAGGCTTGACAAAATGGCTGAATGACCAGTCACTCTCTCCCAGCCCAAACCACTTCTTAGATTGTGCTTGTGAGGAAACTAAGAGGAGGAAGGAATATTAAGATAAGTTCTCCACCTTGAATTCCTTATAAAGTAATAAAGACAGGATAAACATCTAACAAAATAAATAAATCATTTGTGAGAATGATGTCCTTCTAAAGGAGAAGGGGTGCTGACTGCCTTGTCACATGCCTTACACTACTGCATTTATTTCATTTTTATCCACTTTATTTTTCTCTACTTTTTGGTTTATTCTTCAATGATGGCATAGCCTGTGAAATTCTTACCTGTCTCACATGCCAGGGTTATGTGGAAAAATATCAGGTAAACACATCCATGTGACTGACAGGCAATGGCAGCAGAAATCACTAAGTAGCTACATTAAGACAGAAAGGTGGAGGCACCAGGGTGCAAAAAGCAGAGGATCTCAGGGAGAAGAGAGCTGAGACATCCACCTTTCATCAAACTGGCACAACCTAGTCAACTACAGAAAGGGTAGGAAAGTCATCCATGCCTTCTTTATGTGCCCTTTCCATTGGAAATTTTGAGATTGTTTCAAACTGACAGTGCAAAAATTGCCCCAGCTCTATAATACTGGTGATCTTTTTAAGGATCTTTCACTTTTTATCTAGAGAAGTGCTGACAGGATTTAAAAAGCAAATTCAACCATGCCCTTTTTTCCATTTAATCAATTTTGCCAAACATCTCCCCAACTCACAATAAAATAGCGCTCACAACTCACAGTAAAATAGCACAATAAAATAGTACTGTTCCAATATTTGAGGGGCTCCTACAAAAATGAGGGGGTTAATCTATTTTCCAAAGCACCAAAAGGCACGACAAGAAACAATGGATGGAAACTAACCAAAGAGAGAAGCAACCTAGGACTAAGGAGAAATTTCCTAAGGGTGGGACCAATCAACCAATGGAATAGCTTGCCTTCAGACGTTGTGGGTGCTCCATCACTAGAGGCTTTTAAAAAGAGATGGGACAACTATTTGTCTGAAATGATATAGGGTCTCCTGTTCGAGCAGGGAGTTGGATTAGAAGCCCTCTGAGGTCCCTCCCAACTCTATTATTATATGTTCTCTATGTTCTAAATTGGGTGCTTCACAGCAGAAGCAATACAGCTGGCTGGACCACACATGCATTAAATTCAGGGCTTGTATGATGAAGCTGCATCATTGTCCCATCCTGTATCTTTCCCCCCCAGGAAGAAACAAGAAGTAGCCAACACTGTAGCAGCTATAAAAGAAAAAGTTCTTGGGGAACTCCAGGGAGTATCAGCTGATCACAGAAGTGTTACTTAATACCCTTTATAATGAAAATGTTTGTAATCTTGTCCTTCTTCCTGAAGGGAAGAGGTTAATCCAATCCCTAGATGGGTCATTGATGGGTTTCATGGGTGTTTCCCTGCCCTAATCCTGTCAGTTTCTATTGTTTATTCAAGTTATGCACCGGCTACATTCCTGTGGTTTTATTATCGCAACTAAGTATTCATCTGTTAAGTGGTTCTTGGCTGTCTGCCTGGAGCTATTAATTGAAGGGAGAAAGAAGAAAAAAAACCTCTCTTGCACTTTATTTTCAGCCGGTTCGCCGAACTGCATAAAAGGTTAGCTACTGGTTCGGCCAAACCGGTGCAAACTGGCTGAATCCCACTACTGAGGAAATGGATATGGCAGAAAAGGAAAGAAGTGAAATAAATGGGAATATACATACAACTGCAGGAAGTAAAAGCATACCCCAATATGAAGAAGTATTTGAAGCAGATTCATCTTCCAACAGAATGAATGGTAACTGAGCGTAAGAAAAGACAGTGTGGAAGCCACTTGGAACATAGTGGGGGGGGGGAACTGTATACAAAGTGCCATGGAAATCTATTAAATTATACTAATGGGAAGTATAAAAAAAGAAGGTTGGTGAAATAAAGGGAAAGAAGCTGCAGATAAGGAAAAAATGCATAGAAGAGAACATCTGCTGCAAAAAAATTAGGGAATAATATGGCATAATTCCAAAATTTGGTTAACGCATGTTTTTATTCATGAAATAACCAAATTCATGTTCATGAATTAATGTTCAATTTTTAAGATTGTCTATGTTATTTTAATTATTGCTAAGTTTGTATGCCACCCAGGGTCACATTATATGAGATGGGTGACCAATTAATTTTGCTAAATAAATAAATAATATTAAGAAATGAATTCGTTTTAAAAGCCAAAATTTTAAAAGGTAGAGAAAATGCCAATGCCAATTGATAGAAGTAAAATTATTGCTAGTGGGTAAAGAAGGCTAAAGAAAAGAGTAGGTGGAATAAAAAATAAACTATATTAAATGAATTTAAATGAAATGGAAGTGAGAAAATGCTAGAGGAAAGATTTTTTTCAGCCTTTCTCAACCATTTTACTCTGAAGGAACCTTTGACATAATTTTCAGGTCCCAGAAAATCCTGCATGAACATTTAAAAAAAATGAAAATGAAAACTAATTGAAAACCAACTAAACTAAATTAATTGTTAGAACAATTAATCAGTGGAACAACTTGCCTCCAGAAGTTGCGAATGCTACAACACTGGAAGTTTTTAAGATGATGTTGGATAACCATTTGTCTGAAGTGGTGTAGGGTTTCCTGCCTAAGCAGGGGATTGGACTAGAAGACCTCCAAGGTCCCTTCCAACTCTGTTGTTGTTGTTGTTGTTGTTGTTATATTATATTATTATTATAAAACAGTACGATTCAGTTCTACAGTAAGTTACACAGTTCATATTTTACATTTACAATACCATGTTTCCATGAAAATAAGACCTACCCCAAAAATAAGACCTAGCATGATTTTAGCCTGTTCCTAATATAACCCCTACCTCCAAAAATAAGCCCTAGTTAAAGTTGTCATCAGCCGGAGGGGTATGGCCAGCACCTGAGGTGGCTAGGGCATAGGGCCAACAGTATCCAGCAGCAACCACAGCCTGCGCAGCAGAGATGAGTTGATTACTTGTCCAAGCAGCAGGTGGAGACGGGGGGAGGCACGCGATCTGGACGTGCTGTGTGGGCTGTGGGAAAGCCAAGTGTCGATGGGCCGGAGTAGGCGGCCGGCCATGGGAGCCTCATCTTCGCACAGCAGCACCGGCAGCAAACAGAGGCAGAGGCATGGGGGAAGGCATGCAATCCTGATGCTCTGCGCAGGCCACAGGCAAGCCGAGAGACATGAAGATGAGCCTCCCGTGGCTGCCCGCCCACTCCATCCCACCATTTCTTGGCTTGCCTGCGGCCCACGTGGTGCATCCGGATTGCATGCCTCCCCCACACGCATCTGCCTCCATCTGCTGCCAATGCCGCCACATGAAGACGAGCTTCCCGTGGCCAGCCAGCCACTCCAGCCCATTGACTCTTGGCTTTCCCACAGTCCGTGTGGCACGTCCAGATTTATATTTATGTTTATATTTATTATATTTGTATACCGCCCAACTCCCAAAGGACTCTGGGCAGCTTAACAACAGCAAATAAACATTAAAAACATCATAGAAAAGAAAACATTATAAAACATCATAAACAATTATAAAACAGTAAAACATTAAACATTAAAACAATTTAAAACTCATGCATATCACATCATGGCCGGATCTCGAAGATTACAACCGCGAGATCACGGCCTCAGGCCTGCCGGAAAAGCCAGGTCTTTATTGCTTTTCGGAAGGCCAATAGGGTGGGGGTGGTCCAGATCTCAGGAGGTAACTGGTTCCAGAGAGCTGGGGCAGCCACAGAGAAGGCCCTCCCCTGCGTGCCTCCCTCCCATGCCTATGCCACTGTCTGCTGCTTGGACAGGTAATCAACTCAGCTGCGTTGCACGGGCTGCGCAGCCCCAGAGTGTGCTGACAATGGGGCCAGCGGGCTGAAGCTGCTGCCGGTTGTGGCCCCCGTGCACTCACCACCTTTTTTCTGCGTGCTGGGGGGGGGGCAGCCAGGCTGATCACCCTGAAATCGTGTTTTCCTAAAAATAAGCCCTAGTGCTTATTTTGGAGCCACAAAAAATATAAGACTAGGTCTTATTTTCGGAGAAACACGGTAACAGCAATGTGATAGACCAGCAGCTATATCACAGTGCATAAAAATTCCCACCATTGTGAATGCTAGTGTCAAGGTTCCAACCAATGCCCTAATAAAAGCAGGAGCCCCAAGCCATTTAGCAAGAAAAATTCAGTTGTTTATTAGGAGCGCCATGTCGGCACGAACTAAGTGAAGCCAACTCTGATTTCACCTGGTTCGCGCCTTGCCTCTGACCCTGTTGCCCCCTCCCAAGGTATATCACCAGTCACATTCCCCAACGAAGCAATTTCACGGGTCGTAGAAGTCACTCCCTCCGGCCGTTGCAGGTCTCCATGGAGATGGCCTTGACTTCGGGTGGCTAGGATGTGTTTTGTTTTGACTGAGGTGTGAATTCCTCGGTGCAGCTGCAAGGCGCGATTTCTCATCCCCCTGCCTATCGCAACTCAGGAGCAGGTCAGGAAAGCTTTGCGTGTTGACATTCGGCTTCTCTCACTTCCGGAAGGCAGCCTGTGCAAAGCAAAAATAATTTGAGTATAGGTGTATCTTTTAAGGCTGTGATTCCCCCTCCCCCACCAGGCTTGGTTGGGTTCTTTTCATGGAATCTGGCTATGAGGTGATCGGCTTGGATGTTTCTGCTCTTCACCCAGGACGCCTCTGATAGAGAGTAGCCCCTCCACTTGATTAAGTATTGAAGTTGCCCCCTGTGCCACCTAGAGTCGAGGATGTGTTGCACCTCGTAATGGGTTTGGCTCCCTATTACCACTGGATCCGGGGGGCTCACACGGTGGTGGTATCAGGGTCGACCCAACCACAGGTTTTAAGAGGCTGTTGTGGAATACCAGCAGTCAGGGCAGTTTCAATTGCATCGTGACTGGGTTGATAATCATTACTATGGGGAATGGCCCCATGAATTTAGGTCCCAGCTTCTTGCTGGGGAGCTTCTTCTTCTTCTTCTTTTTTTGTAATAAGTTTTTATTTCATTTTATAACATGTAAAAATTCCAACTTCAATTGAACAGTGAGTTGTCTGGGTACAAGTCATTTTAGGAAGTAATAATCAAAGTGTTTACAACAATATTCATTGCATTCATATCAATTATACTAATATTAATAGTAATAATCATACTATTTGTTTAACCAATTTAACATATCTTCCTTATTTCACTGATCCTTTCATATATTTCCGTTTCTAGCTCCTGTTTTTGTCAGCTAGCCATTGATAAAATAAGTCCCAAGTCAAAAAATATTCAGTTTCTTTCTTTTCCTTAATTGTGTCAGATCCCTAACGTGATACTACCATTCAAATGGAGGGAGGGGGGAACATGGGGATAAGCTGTATTTTATAACCTTTATCCTGGCGCCTAGGCACCCTGGAGTATTCTCACCTTTTGTGGAATGAGGGCCATGTGGATTGCTTCAGTTTGCTAGAAGCAGAAGAAGACCCTGGGAACAGTTCCTTATCTGTTTCTCAGGAAGGACATTACAATAACATCTTCACACCTGTGGATTGGCTAAATCCACATTGGACTGGAGATTCTAAAGACCTATTTCTAACTGTATAGTATCGGAGAGAATTTAGAATCTGCTTTGCCTTTGTTCTGCTATCACTTCTTCTCAATAAAAGATTCCTTTTGAAATATCAAGTTTCAAGAGTCTACACTTTCTTGGGAAAGGAGGAGAGGCAGGGTCTTACATAAAGCAGATTCTGCAAAATTAGGTCAACCCGGAGAAGCATATTCTCGCTCTACTGTGGGGAACTTGCAACGATGTCGGAGCAAAGCAGAGACCAAGGAGAAACCAAATGCTGTACCGATATCTCCACTATCACTCAACCAGAAGCATACTCCTTATACCCAGTCGTGGAGATGGGGACACCCCGAGAAGACTCCAAGAAACCTCGCTGGTTGACCGGAATTGGGAAAAAGAGAGACAACTGGGATGGGAGAACCTGAGGAGTCACTCTAACCCGAGGCAGTCAGAAGCCAGGCTGGAAGATGGAGCTGGAAGCCCTATCCGTTCAAGAAGAGACTTTCGAAGAAACCAGGAGGGAAGACTGACTGAAGCGCCACATCAACCGGCTGGTGTTAGAGGCACTAGAAAACATCAACTTGAGGGGAGAACCGGAAACCCCACCCAGAGGGACAGAAGCCGCAGCCGCCACAGATGACACCCGGGTGATTACCCCAGATCCCGCCACAGGAAATCAAGCCAATCCACTGGGATAGCCGACGCCACAGCGAATCCCCCCCTGCAATCTGGGAGGCCGCGAATATACCAGATCAGCCCAGTCGCCCGCAGTTGGAGTTAACGGCACCACCCTTAGGAGTGAAATTTGATGGAGACCCACAGCAGCTGGGGTTCTTCGTGGCACATGTACTGACTTACATGCAAGAATACGGGCGCACATTTCAAAGCCAGAGCGCTTGAGTGCGAGTCGTGACGCTCGCCTTAGAAGGAGCTGCGGCCAGATGGATGGTCACCCTGCACAGCTCAGATGCAGCAGAGCTGAGAAACTTCGACAGATTCATGATGGCTCTGCGTCGCCATTTTTAGGACCCCCTAGCTGACCGGAAAGCCCAAGACCGACTCAAAGTCGTGAAGCAAGGGCGGCGATCTGTAACCAAATACATTGAGGAGTTCTGGGACCTGGCTTGCCATGTTGACTGGCCCGAGGACATCTTGGTGAGCTGTTTCAAAGATGGATTAAACGATGACCTCTACAATGCCTGTGTTGCCAGAGGAGCGCTGGATCGCCTGCCTGAGTGGTACCTCACCACAGAGGAAGCCGAGATCGACATGATTAGGAACCCGTATTGACTGGGCCAAAGCTGGAAGAAATCCCCACCCCAGGGCACAAGAGACCAATTCAAACCGTCAAGCCGTTCGCACCGAGGTCATCGGCATGCTTCAAGTGCGGGAAGGAGGGGCACCGAGCTGCAGAGTGCCATTCGAGGATGCCGGCGAGAAAACCAGACCACCTGTCAGGGGGGAAACCCACCAAACCAAGCCCCCAAGGGAAGGAAACGGCCCTAAGAAGCAAGGCGACCGTCGAGTTTCAGGACCCCCACTCACTGGGGACTGAAACTCCGGAAACCCAAGCGGAGGAGCCAACTTTCACCGAAAGCGATCCAGAAGATGAACCGCTGGTAAGTAACCCAATTGAACCACTTACTCTTCCCCTAAGACTGTTTATACCCAGTCGGGACAGAGAAGAAAAACTCTCTGCTTTTCTAGACTGGGGATGCACCTGTTGCCTAATAAGCCCCACTTTAGTAGGAAAACTGGGAATAAAGAAGGCTAAGAAACCCGATCGCATTTTGCCAATTAGACGGATCAATATCCAGGGGAGAACCTGCCATGTTTGCCACTGAGGCCCTACAAATAACTATGGAAAATCACAAAGAGACACATTTGTGGGGGCACCCGGCATGGAATGGCCGTTAGTGTTGGGCTTAGCATGGTTGAAAAAGTGGAATCCCAAAATTAGCTGGAAACAAGGGTCGGTCAGATTACAATTACGAGTAACTTTCGCTGACGACCAAAAAGGGGACCGGGAAGGGAAACCTGACCGTGAGGTGGCGATGCCCGGTTGGGGAACGCCAAATGGGGACATACCAAAGGAGTACAGAGACTTAGCTGAGGTTTTCAGTGAAAAAGCGTCCAATGAACTTCCCCCCCCCACACCGCGCTACCGACTGCGCACTCGAAATCCTCCCAGGGGCCAAGCTCCCCAAACCAAAGATGTATTGTATGTCCCCTAGAGAATTGACAGAATTAAGGGCTTTCATTGACAAAAACCTGAAGAGAGGTTTCATTGAACCGGCACACCCAAAAATCGCAGCCCCAGTACTTTGCAGAGAGAAAAAAGATGGCTCTATGAGATTATGCGTAGATTATAGAAATTTGAATACAATCTGCGTAGAAAACATGTACCCTCTTCCCCTTATGAAGGATATGCTAGCACACCTCTCCCAAGGAAAAATCTTCTCAAAACTAGACCTGAGGGAGGCAAATAAGGGAGGGAGATGAGTGGAAAATGGCTTTTAACACACCACTTGGCTGCTACCAATTTAAAGTACTTTCTTTTGGATTACAAGGAGCCCCAGCTGTATTCATGCAGTTGATAAACGGAGTACTCCACGAGCATTTATATAAATGTCCAGTTTACCTGGACAATATTTTAATTTATACGGATACAAAAGAAGAACATGTAAAATTGCTCAGGGCAGTCCTAAACAAACTCTGCGCAGCAAAACTCTATGCCAAGCTAAATGCAAATTCCACCAGGAAAAGATTGACTACCTGGGATATCACATTTCATAACAAGGAATAGAAATTGATCCCCAAAAGGTCCCAGTGGTAATTGACTGGGAAACGCCTCACACACACAAGCAACTGCAAAGCTTCCTAGGATTTGCTAACTTCTACCACCAATTTATTACCGCCTTTGCTCAAATCGCCCTTCCCATAACCAACCTCCTAAAGATAAGAGGGGAGGGGAAACCAAAATCCAAACAGCTATTGAACTGATCAATGGAATGCCAAGCGGCATTTGAAAAACTCAAGAGACTTTTTTCGGCTGAGCCAATTCTAAAGCACCCAGATACAGAAATACCATTTGTAATAAAAGTGGATGCCAGTGATGTGAACAGGGACAGCTGCAACCCTGTGCCTACACATCCAAAAACTAACAGACACTGAACAAAGGTGGGCCATCTGGGAAAAGGAAGCTTATGCAGTCTGCTGGGCACTTCTTACGTGGAGACAATTTTTAAAGGGAAGTAAGATCCCTTTCGAAGTCTGGACTGATCACAAAAACCTGGAAGCCCTAAAAACCCCGAGAAAACTCTCGCCAAAAAAAGTCAGATGGGCTCAATATTTCAAACGGTTTGATTTTACCCTTAAGTATCTACCTGGGGGAAAAACTTCCTAGCAGATACCCTATCAAGGAAGTCTCAAAACCCGAAGTGATCAGACCGCTCCTCCAAGATAGCCATGTAGCAGCTAAAGTAATCACTAGATCGCAAGGAAAAAAAGAGAGAACTGTTGATAATGAAACCGCCCAAGCATTTAAACAAGCTTTAAACACCGACAAGTGGTTCCTAAACCACAAAAACCTCTGTCTCATCAAAGAAAATTATACGTACTAGCCAGCCAAAGACTGCCCCTTATGAAATGCTGCCACGACTCTAAATTGGCTGGTCATTTTGGATTTGTCAAAACATTGCACCTCATTAAAAGACAATTCTGGTGGCCATTGCTGAAAAGGGATATCAAAAACTATGTAGCTAGTTGCCCCATTTGCGCTGCAGCAAAAAGACGGCAAGGGAAAATCCCAGGACTTTTGCAAACAGTAGCTGAACCTTCACACCCTGGAGAGAGATCTCTATGGACTTTATCGTAAAATTGCCAGAAAACGCAGGGAACACTGATATCTGGGTTGTAACAGACCTATTTTCTAAACAAGCTCATTTTATTCCTTGTCAAAAGATCCCAACAGCCAAAAGCTTAGCAAAATTGTTCCTTATACACATTTATCGATTGCATGGAGCTCCACAAAGAATTATTTCTGACAGGGGGGTTCAATTCACCTCAAAATTTTGGAGGGCGTTCCTAGGACTACTTGGTACCGCCCAAGGCTTAAGCTCTTTGCATCATCTGATGACTAACGGAGGCTGTGAAAAAACGAACAGGGTGTTAGAACAATATTTAAGATGTTTTATTAATTATCAACAAGATAACTGGACTGAGCTATTACCTTTTGCAGAAGTAGCATTCAACAACTCAGTACATTCTAGCACAGGATACACCTCTTTTAAGGTAGCTACAGGCCAAGATTTCACCCCCACACCAGAACTACCAACAGAAACACCCACCATCTCCTCCCTGAAGGAATGGATGGAAACCCTACAAAAAACCTGGCCTGTAGTCAAGTTAGCACTAAAGGACGCTAGAGAAACATTTAAACACCAAGCAGACAAGAAAAGAACACAACCAAAACCTTTTCAAGTAGGAGACAGAGTATACTTATCAACAAAATTCTTGCAAACACTACAACCCTCAAAGAAACTAGGCCCAAAGTTCATAGGCCCATTCCCAATCACTAGAATCATCAACCCAGTGACAGTAGGATTATCACTCCCCAAAACACTCAGACAAGTACACTCAGTTTTTCACATTAGCCTACTAAAAAGAGAAGTCACATCCTCACTTAGACCCCAAGAACCTGCACCACCTACACCCATAATGGTTGAAGGTGAACAACACTTTGAAATCAAGGATATCCTTGATTCTAGAAGCCATCGAGGAAAAACCCAATACCTAGTTGCATGGAAACACTTACCCCAAAATGAGTGGGTGGACAACAAACATGTCATTGCCCCCACACTCTTAAAGAAATTCCATACCAAATACCCTCACAAACCCTGCTAACATACTATAATGAATCTTTTTCTTTTATTTATCTCTTACAGATGGACCTATCTTTTTTCTAAGGAGGGCGGCATGTCAGATCCCTAACGTGATACTACCATTCAAATGGAGGGAGGGGGGAACATGGGGATAAGCTGTATTTTATAGCCTTTATCCTGGCACCTAGGCACCCTGGAGTATTCTCACCTTTTGTGGAATGAGGGCCATGTGGATTGCTTCAGTTTGCTAGAAGTGGAAGAAGACCCTGGGAACGGCTCCTTATCTGTTTCTCAGGAAGGGCATTACAATAACATCTTCACACCTGTGGATTGGCTAAATCCACATCCGACTGTGGGGGGAGGGATTCCAAAGACCTATTTCTAACTGTATAGTATTGGAGAGAATTTAGAATCTGCTTTGCCTTTGTTCTGCTATCACTTCTTCTCAATAAAAGATTCCTTTTGAAATACCAAATTTCAAGAGTCTACACTTTCTTGGGAAAGAAGGAGAGGCAGGGCCTTACAGTAAGTGTTAGCTTGTCCATTTCTGCACATTCTAATATTTTTCTAATCACGTCTTCATCTGTTGGGATCTCTTCACTTTTCCATTGTTGTGCAAATAGTATTCTCACTGACTTTAATACATGTACAATCAGATATAGATTGTATATTTGAAATTATAAATTAACAATGTCTACTGCATACAAAGAAAATCTTTATAAAATGTTTTATAGATTCCCTTTATTATACTTGTCTGGTAAAATGCCCAGCAAAAATGTCTCTGGTTTCAAGTCTATATGTTGTTTTATCATTTTCTTCCAGCCATGTATGTATTTTTGTCCAATATTTTTTCGCTTTTTGACATGTCCACCACATATGATAGTATGAACCAGGTATCTGGTAACATTTCCAATATTTTGCAGAATTATCCTTTGTTGCGGAGATAAAAATAATTAGAGGTGAAATGAATCTTGTTTCCCTGCTCTCAATTCTCAATAATAAGACCGGAGTCCAGGAAAGAATAAACATGATATATTTGTAAAACAAAAATAAGAACATCTAAGTCTGCGTCTACATGGTGAAGAACAAAGAGAACAAAGGAAGGATTAACACATGCGCAGTACAGGTATCACATGAGAACTTCATATCAGTATACAGTGTCATTTCAGAATAAGAGTCCTGCTGACAAATTAAAATGAACGTAGTGACAATTCAG
>QLTV01000560.1:30265-47496 GCA_003457575.1 Thermophis baileyi
TTGACCTTTCCTGTGGCTGCTGCTCCTGTAACAGTGGCCTTTGTATTCTGGGTGCCCCTTGCATTTGAGCTCCCATATGTATGCTGCCTGCTTGAGTGCCCTGCACCTGTCTCTGCTGCAGTAAGTCCTGCTGTGTCTCTCTTAAATCATGACCTCGGTCAAACAATACATCAGCACCACCAGGGGATGCAATTGGATGTACATGAAGAGACATTTGGGTTATCTCTGCTTGCAGGCTAGTTTGCTTGAGAGAAATTTCTCGGAAACTATGTTGCAGAGAATGTAATTCCTCCTGTATTTTGGCATATTCGCCACCAGTTGGCGTTGCAACAATAGCTGTCTCCTTTGATCGGCCTGATGCAACATCCTCTAAGGGGAGTGGTCTAGGCTCTGATGAAGAAGGCAACATGGACGCCTGTTGAGGAACACTATATCCCCTTTTCACTGGCTCCAGTGTAGAAACATATTGCTTTGCCTTATGCAGCGTCTCTTCCATAATACTAATTTGCTCATAATAGCTGCTTATAGCTTCATCTCGTGCTGTTAATAAAGGGGGTGAAATACTTTAACTTCTGTCACTTAAGAATATCTGCACTGCCCGTGATAAATTAAGCTCTGTGTCAGGTTGTCCGACTCCCCCGGATTCCTCAGAAGTCTTTTGGGTGCTTGTGCTTGGAATTTGACAGACTGACCTTATTAAATCTTCTTCTTGGCATCCGCTCTCAGATTCGGGCGGGGTGTAGATATCAGCACAACGTTTCTTCTTTTTCTTTCTTTTGGTCATTCTTGCAGTGATTAATCAGCGTTCCTCAGTTGTTAATAAATCTGGCTAACAAACCTGGCGGGTCATTTAAGAATGACGAGCGGGGAAACATTAAAGCAATAAAGCAATAAAGATAAACCATCCTCTGCTACCATGTTGCGGAGATAAAAATAATTAGAGGTGAAATGAATCTTGTTTCCCTGCTGTCAACCCTCAAGAATAAGACCGGAGTCCAGGAAAGAATAAAAGTAATATATTTGCATAACAAAAATAAGAACACTTAAGTCTGTGTCTACATGGTGAAGAACAACGAGAACAAAGGAAAGATTAACACATGCGCAGTACAGGTATCACATGAGGACTTCATATCAGTGTACAATGTCATTTCAAAATAAGAGTCCTGCTGACAAATTAAAAAGAACGTAGTGACATCCTTAAACATGTTTGCTAACCTTGCGGGCAGAAAATGCCATCTATAAAACATTTTATAAAGATTTTCTTTGTATGCAGTAGACATTGTTAATTTATAATTTCTATCCCATAATTTCTGCCATTGATCTAACTCAATCGAATGGCCAAAATTTTTAGCCCATTCTATCATTGTTTCTTTTACTTGTTCAACTTCCATCTTAATACTTAACAATATTTTCTTTATTAATTTTTCATCTGTCCCTGTTAATATCTGATCTAATTCTGTTAATTCTTTATTTAAACCATACATTTTAACATCCTTCTCATATTTAGATTGTATCTGCACATATGACCACCGTGTTATTTCAATCCCTTGATCACTCAATTCCTGTTTAGTTTTAAGTTCCTCTTTTTTCATTTAAAATATCTTTATATCTGGTAACATTCTCTATATCAATAACATTTGGATAAATCAGTGCCTCCATTGTTGAGAGCCAGATGTATTCTCCCCAGCAGTTGGGGTAGTTTCAATTCAAAGTGGCCTATCCCTCCGCATCTGTAGCATTTCAACTGGCCTCAGGGGAGGGTTGGTCTTGGGGCCGGCTGGGTTTCCACGGTATCCTGTCAGCCAGGTGGTCTCTGATCTGGTTGTCCTCTCTCTCTGGGACTCAGCTGCCTCCGCATGTCATTGGTGTGCAAACCGCAGTCAATCTTTATGGCTACTCGAAACCAGTCAGGGAGTCGGTTGGGGATGTCCCAGTAGATGGTGGCTTGGCTAATTTGCTTGTCTAGGCTTTCTCTGAGAAAGTGGACTAGTAGCTCCTCTGGCCAGGGCGGTAGCTTTCCCATGATCCTTCTGAACTCACAGATGTGTTCTTTAATGGGTCACCCTCTCTGCTTTAAATTCCGAATCTCATCCTCCACATATTGATCTTCCTCCACCTCCTCAAATCTGGCTTCTAGCTCTTGCAGGAATTCGTCGACGTCCTGCAGTTGGGGAGCTCTCCTCCTGTGGAGAGCTGCTAGCCATTCATTTGCTTCTCCCTCTAATCCCATGGCGATGGCGTTCACCATGGCTCTATGTGATGGGTAGAGGTGTCCATAACCATCTAGGTGGACTCCAGTGGAGTCAAGGAATAGAGCTAGTTGATCTGGGTCCCCATCGAACTTCCCCCTAAGTCGAGGCGGCTCATTCAACACTGTCCCTCTCTCGTCTTGTTGGGCATCTGCCTGCGCCTGGTGCGCTTGGCAATCTCCATCAGGTCTAGCTCGTGGAGAGGGGGTTCGCCGTGCCTGGGCAGTTTGTTTGGGAGCCACTGGCAGCAGCCTCGGGCTCAATTTCCTTCTGGCAGGTGGAGAAGGGGAGCTGCGTTCTCGTCTGCCTCTCCATTTTTGGGCAGGTGGGTGCGCGTGGGCATGGTTGCTCCATGGTTAGGTCCAACTTAAGCTTAGGGCTGGCTAATTGGAGCATAGCGGGTTGGATCATGCTTCTCCTCCCTTCAGGGAGTTTGATTGCACCCCACATCTCTTTCCCCCTTTCCTTTGGGCGGCATGACGACCCCTCATCGTGAAGGGTGGCTTGGTCGAATTTCTCCCTCAATTGCTCCAAGGATTCACCTTGGGTCCCAAGTAGGGATTTTGGGGTTCTGAACTCTTCCCACTCCTTCATCCACTTCAATCTTTCTAGCTTGCTTATGGGTCGCCCCAGACGACAGGAGCTAGGGTACTGGAATTCAACCTCAGCCGCTTTAGGGACTTTTTCCCACCAATACTCATCCCTTTCTGCTTCGGTCACTGAGGAGGGCATCCTGGATGTCTCGGTTTCCATGGTCAGAGACGGCTGCACTTGGGTTCCGATTGGGCTGCTGGTTCCTGGAGTTCCCTGGCAGGGAGTAAGACCTACCTCCTTCTGGGTTGCCAGGAGCAGGTTTTCTTCGGAGATTCCGCCCTCTGCCATGGTGGCCTGAGTTTCTCTCCACGCACTCTAGGTATCAGAGAGCAAGTGGAGAGTCCGGGGCTCAGGAATCCCGGTCATTTTTGATTAGTTTTTGGAGAGTTGTTTGATGTCAACGTTCCAACCAATGCCCTAATAAAAGCAGAAGCCCCAAGCCATTTAGCAAGAAAAATCCAGTTGTTTATTAGGAGCGCCATGTCGGCACGAACTAAGTGAAGCCAACTCTGACTTCACTCAGTTTGCGCCTTGCCTCTGACCCTGCCCCAGCAGTCGGGGCAGTTTCAATTGCACTGTGACCGGGTTGATAATCTTTACTATGGGGAATGGCCCCATGAATTTAGGTCCCAGCTTCTTGCTGGGGAGCTTTAACCTTAAGTATTTGGTGGAGAGGTAGACCTTCTCCCCCAATTGGAACAGCTGTTGTGGGCTCGGTGTTTGCCTGCCTGTTGGTTATAGGTCTGCGCCGCTTTAGCTAGCGCTTTCTTGACATTTCCCAATGCTGCTTTTAGCGTTATGTGAACAACGTGATGCAACAGCCTATAATTTTACACTTCATTAACACTATAATAATCCCACTGTACTCTGCACTGGTCAGACTGTATTGGTTCCACTGATGGACATCACTCAGTAAAAGCAAACTGGAATAGACATGTAATAGATAAGGCATCTGGAAACCAAGAGGTTTGAAGAATGGTGGTAGGATCTGGGCAAGATTAGCATGCAAAATAAAAGAATAAAAAAAGTGGAATTCTCAGACTTGTATCAAGAAACTCAGTTGAAAGGAGCCATTACATTTTTTATCTTCCATGAAATACTGACTTTAACAACATTATAATGATTAGGTGCAAATATTTCCGGTGCTGATTCAGAACAATTGTTACAATCTGAAAAGGATCAACTTAAATCTGATTTTATTTTTTTATGCCTGTATTTGAATAAGGTAGCACTAATATGTGAAATGTTTCTCAACACTCTGTAGAAGAACAGAGATTATAGTTAGATGATAAATTTAGAAGATAAAGATAAAAATGATATGGATTTAAGTTTGTTAAGCAGGTTGATTGTGTGAAGGTGATTTAGGTGCTCTCAAATATGTTTAGACATATTTATGAATCATTCCTAACCAACTTAGCTGACAACTTTGTCATCCAAAAGGTTGAGGAGGAAACTAGAGGAAAAACTATACTAGACCCAGTGGTGGTATTCAGCTGGTTCTATCCGGATCGGGCGAACTGGTAGCGCTGACTGCGGGTGGCCCCACCCACCCGCCCGGACGTCAGCACATCACGTTTTTGACGCTGTGCGCATGCGCAGAAGGCTTTGCGCGTGCACTCACATTTGCGAACCGGTAGGGAAGGTAAGTGAATACCACCCCTGACTAGACCTAATACCCAGGTCTCACTGTTCAAAGACTAATGCAAAGTGAGATTTGATAATCCCATATAAATAGAATCCTTAATAGAGAAGAATCTATACAAACCTAAGCAGGGAGATGAAGGTGAGGTCACAAACAAGTTTTCTATTGTACTGCAGTAAGTCTGCTATCTGATGAATACTTAATTGGAATCTAATTGATGTCAGAGTTCCAGAAAAACCCCAACTCCAATTAAAAACTCTGAAACAGACAATTTCTCAAAGTTCCCATTTATTAGAGTAGGCATACTGGCACATCTGGAAAAACCCGAATCTGAGAGTTCCGGGTTTTCCCTCAGTAAATCAAAACCCCACATCCACCCCCTGCACCCATCAGTCCATCACGTGGTCCAATCACCATCCGTCCCAACCGGAGCCATCCCTTCAACCACTCCTCCTCGAGGTGCAGGAATATCATGACCTTGACCGAAAAGAAGAATGCTATTATGTCTAACTACATTCCCTCTACTAAATCCCCCCTCCTAATTTCCCAAGCACAAGACTGTGGCAGTGTGGAAGCTTCTGATGCTAATATGGCTTCCAAAGCTGACAGGCATCCCCCCCTGAAGGAAAAACCACATCCTGGAAAATAAAATAGAGAAAATTAAAAAAGGGGTTAATGCATTGTTCATCAAATCACTTAATCCCCCCCACCCCAGGAGGACCCTTTGGCTTATCAGGAAACTTCTTATGAAATTGTTTCACTAATCTGTCAGCTTGCACATCCCAACTTTTTACCCAGGTAGCTTCTGACAAAAGGTACCCTTTCCAGAGTACTAAATACCATAAACGAACCCGGTGCAGTCTAGAATCAAGAATCTTTTTCACTTCATAATGCATTTCACCTTGTATTATCATAGGTTTGGGAGGAGCAGCTGGTATGGGTCTTAAAGTAGATTCTACTGCTGGTTTCAATAAACTACTGTGAAACACTGGATGTATTTTTCCTAGTATTCGAGGGAGGCTAAGTTGGACAGTTACAGGGTTAATAATTTTCACTATAGGAAAAGGACCGAGGAATTTAGGTCCACGTTTCTTGCTAGGTAACCTTAATCTTAGATATTTAGTTGACAAATATACTTTGTCTCCTATTCGAAAAGGAGGCTGGAGAGATCTGTGTTTGTCTGCTTGGGTCTTATATTTCTCAGCTGCTTCCGCCAAAGCTTTCTTAGTATTTTCCCACCTGCTTTTCAATGAGGCCATCCATTCTGCTAAGAACATGGAGGTGGGTGGTTCTCTAGGTAATTCAGGAATAGGCATAAAGTCCATTCCAGTAGTTATCCTAAAAGGAGTCAACCCTGTGCTGCTATGCACTGCATTATTATAAGCCACCTCTGCGAACAGTAATAAATCCGCCCAGTTTTCTTGCTGATAATTTGCTGATAACATCTAAGGTATTGTTCCACCATTGTGTTAGATTTTTCAGCCGCTCTGTTAGTAGCTGGATGGAAAGCCGAACTAAGCCCCTGGGATGATCCAATGGACCGCAGGAACTCCCTCCAGAACTTAGCAGTAAATTGGACCCCGCGATCTGATATTATTTGCCGCAGAACACCATGAAGCCTGTAAATGTGTTTTACAAAAAGTTTTGCCAGCTTCTTGGCAGAAGGTAACCCGTTGCAGGCTATGAAGTGTGCTTGTTTGGAGAATAAATCAAATCACCGTGTTTCCTCCACTTTCCAGGAGTTCGACAATAAAGTCCATTGCAATCTCCTCCCAGGGTTTTGTGGGTTCGGCCACTTGCTGGAGGAGCCCAGGGGGTTTCCCTGGTCTGGATTTCATGGTGGCACAAATAGCGCAGCTTCTAACATAATCCTCTACGTCAGTCTTCATCCTTGGCCACCAGAATTGTCTCCTAACCAAATGGAGGGTTTTTAAAAATCCAAAGTGCTCCTCTAGTCGAGAATCATGACTACATTTTAGCACCATTAGTCTCATGCCCTGGGGCACATAAATCTTACTCCCTTTCCAAGCCAGTCCCTCCCTCAAAGTTAAGTCCATTTGGTTTTCTTTAAACCACGTATCGCTCAATAGTGCCGCTTTCAACTCGGCTGTCAACTTGTCTTTGGGGAGGTTGGAACGGCATCTGGTTTGTGCTCTAGTGTGCGCTTGGACAGCTGGTTGGGCTTCAGAGATCATGGCATGTACTATCTCTTCTCGTCGGCGGTCAAATTGGGGTTTTCTAGATAAAGCATCAGCCAATAGGTTCTTTCCCCCTGGGATGTATTTGTTGTGGCTTGCCCCCGTCCCGTGCAGCTGCTCATGGATCCGGACGAACAGGAACAGTCCATAGGCTGGCAAGAGCGGTCTGTAGCGCTGGCACCAGAGTCCAAGACCGAAGAGGAAGCAGGGCCAGAGGACGATGCGCAATCAGGGCCTTCTGCACCTCCTCAGCAGGAGTTCAGTGACTCCAGTGAAGAGGAGGGGCCTCTGATTGATGCCAGAGCATGCAGGGCAGCTAGCCGGCAAGAGTGGCTGGCAACTCCAGCAAGTAATTGTATTTGATGGACTTAATGACCTGCTTGTGTCTTTCATATTTGGAATCCCGGCCAAAGTGTTCTGTGCTTGAAAACAAACACTTTGGCAAAGAATTAGTATTCACTTTAATACTAAGCAGTTATTAGTATTAAAGCCTTTTTTGTTTTGCAAAAAACAGTGTGTGTGTGTCGCTTTCTGGGGGTTTGCCGCACTGGGTCAGAACAGTATTTTAGGTTGAAGTTAAAGCGTTTAAAATACTCAGCCCAGCAAACTTGTTTGGGGGAAAGTTTCTGAGGGGTCTTCAGTCCCTCAAGGTTTTTATGATCAGTCCACACTTCAAAGGGCTCCTTAGCCCCCTCTAGAAAGTGTCTCCAGGATAAGAGAGCCCATCGCACTGCAAAAGCCTCTTTCTCCCATACTGCCCATCTGCGTTCAGTGTCCGTTAAGTTTTTTGACACATAAGTGCAAGGCATTAACTCATTTTGAAGTTTCTTTTGAAGTAGAACAGCCGCTACAGCTACATCACTGGCATCAGCTTGGACTATAAAGGGTTTATTTGGATCAGGATGCTGGAGGATCGGCTCCTCCGCAAACAGGTGCTTTAATTGTTCAAAGGATCTTTGACAGTCCATTGTCCAAGTGAGGTTAGCTAGGTTTTGGCTTGGTCGGAGACGGACCGGTTTTAATAACTCAGTTAAAGGATGTGCGACCTCCGCAAAGGAAAGGATGAATTGTCTATAGAAATTTGCAAAACCCAGAAAGCTTTGAAGTTGCTTACGCATTTGTGGGGGTTGCCAATCTAGCACAGCCTTCACCTTTCCAGGGTCCATTTCGATCCCGTGGTTAGACACTCGGTAGCCCAGGTAGTCCAAAGACTCCTTATGGAATTCACACTTAGACAGCTTCGCGTAGAGTTTGGCCGCTAAAAGCTTCTTCAGTACTTGTCTGACTAGTTTGACATGATCTTCCAGGTTTTCGCTGAATATAAGAATGTCATCCAGGTAAACGAGGACCCCCTTGTACAGGTGTTCATGTAGTACCTCATTGATCAGTTGCATAAATACTGCAGGGGGCCCTTGAAGTCCAAAAGGCATGACTCGGAATTGGAAACTGCCCAGGGGGCAGTTAAAAGCCATTTTCCATTTGTCTCCCTCCCTTATGCGGACTCGGTAATATGCTTCCCTTAGGTCTAGCTTGGTGAAAATTTTGCCTTTTGACAGGTGGTTCAGTAAGTCCTTCATTAGGGGTAGGGGGTATGTATTTTGTATGCATATTGCGTTCACGCCTCTAAAATAAATGCATAATCTCAGCCCCCCATCTCAACTCGGTCATTTCGGCAGGTGTCATGGAGTACATTCTTGGTTTTGGTAACTTGGCCCCAGGCTCTAATTCAATGGCACAATCCGTGACTCGATTGGGGGGGGGATGTTACATTCCTGCTCACTAAACGCCTCGGCTAAGTCTCTATTCTCCCTAATAATTTGGGGTTTGCCTGGGGGCAAGTCTGAAACGGTGGCTGCTATTTCTGGCAGTTGGCCCTACGGGTTGGCAGTCTCTTGGGAGGAGGGACAGGGGGTAGTTGGCCGATGCAATTATGATTTTCTGGTATCCATCTTCCCATTTGATGGTAGGGCCCCATTTGTCAAGCCAGGCAAGGCCCAATATGACAGATTCCGACATCCTTGGTGCTACTATGAACCGTATAAGTTCATGATGTCTTCCCATCTCTAATCTAACCAGTTCTGTAATTTGGGTGGCTGGGGCCCCTCCAATTAATGTTCCATCTACCTGTTCAAACTTAATTGGACGTTTTAGGGCTCTAAGTTTTATTCCTAATTGTTCTACAATTGGGCGCCCAATTAGACATCTGGTATATCCTGTATCTATTATTGCGTCTACTTCTCCTTGCTCCCCAGTCTCAGGCACCACCAACTTCACTTTAATTGAAAAAGGGGGGATGGTTCCACTCACTATTGGGTCATCTTCGTCGTTAGGCTGACTGGGAGGGGCTCCTTGGGCCGGAGGTTCCTCGCTTTCTTCAGTGGGGAGGGGAACCTCTGTGGTTTGTCGGGCAAATCGGCTGGTATCCGGGGGCTTTCATGGTCCACTTCTGCCTCGGGCAGCCATAGCGGGACGTTGTTGTCAAACAGGCGCGGGTGCCAGACACTCGGAAGCCCGATGGCCCACTTGTCCACAATGGTAACATTTGATAATCCCTGTGGGCTGAGCAGGAGGAGCTTCAGCAGGCTTATTTAGAGGACATCTAGCCAGAGTTCTCCTTGGGGGCCTCTCGGCAGAGGGTTTGCGGTGTGGGTGAATTTCTCTATCCAGAGCTATTGACATGGTGTACCAGTCTTGCAGCCGCTCTGGCACTCCCCTGACGCCACAGGCTATTCTGACTTCTTGATCAATGGCTTCTTTAAAATAGTGCAGAAGTATTCTGTCCGGCCAATGCATTAGGTTCCCTGCGACCTGTCTAAAGTCCCATACAAAGTCCTTTATTGGTCGATTACCTTGCTTCATCACCTTTATTGTGGCTTCATTTTCATTGATTCAGTCAGGGTCTTCAAATCTGGCCCAGAGCAGCTCAACAAAACCTTCTGCATCTTTTAGTTCAGCAGATCCCTCATTATGTAGCTGGGCTATCCAGTCAGCAGCATCTCCTTCATTCATCCCATCTGTAATCGCAGATACTAAATCGCAATCTGATTCATATTGCTCTCCATACTGATCTATATGAGCCCAGATTCGGCTGAGGAAGTAAGCCAGTTTGGAAGGCTTCCCATCAAAGGTTACTCTAAACCGTGGTGGCGGTGGCCTTGCTGGTGGAATTGCCACAGCGACTGGCAGCTGGGCGGGGACCGGCTGGTGCGCTGTGGCGGGCGGCAGGGTGAATGCCAGCGGCTGAGCTGGAATCTGCGGTGGTGCTGTGGCTGGCTGCTGGATTGCAGCTGGCGGCAGGACAGGGGCTGGCTGCCGCGCTGGCTGTTGAATTGAAAAAAGGGAGGGGCTCCAGCCGGCTGCTGGATCAGACCTCACTGCTGTGCCGAGATCATGGAGGCATACTGAGGCCATGGTGATCCCGAAAAAAATGGAGTAGATGGTGCTGGTGTCCATTGGCACTGGACCCACCCCTGGCCGGGATAGAATCCCCAGCCTGGGGGGATACACTCCGCAGGGGGTAGCATGAAGGCAGGTTGGTGAGGGGGGCAGCTGGCGGCTGTAGCTTCCCCCAGGCCGGCTGCGTCTGCTGTCTCCCTCCTGCTGCTTGACTCTGCTGTGCCGAGCCGATCCCTCGGTCATCCCTGGCTGAGTAGAAAGGGCCCGGTGCCCCGCTATCTCCACTGCCAGGTCCTGGATCGGGAAAAGTGAAAGTGGGTTGTGTTAAGCTCCATCTCACTTGGGGAGGTTGGGAGTGCGGTGCATAACTTCTCACTTCAAGCTGCTCAAAATGCTCCGGGAGCCCTGTCAGCAACTGGCTTCGAGACGGAGGCCACAGGTTCCAGTCTCGGGAGCTTCCAGACCCCAAAGTTGTCACATCTCTCCATTCTGGCTCATGGGACGACTTTGTTGGGCTGGAGTTGGAACGATATTCAGGTGGTCTTTCTTCCGGTCCCATCTCTGGAGTTGGATCCGACTGGCAACTTTTCCAGGAGTCCATCTCTTTGGGCCAGGCACCTAGCCTTCATGTCGTCTCTGCAGCTTCAAGGGCTCGCACCACATCTTCAGAAGGAGAATACCGGGTCTCAATGAGCTCCCTGGCACCCGTTCCCACAGCTCCTTCTGCGGTCTCCTCTCTCCCCTCCATCTTTGCTGAGTCTTCGCACCACCCAAGGGTTAGGTTGGTGCTGGGGCTCAGCACCCCAGACAGCCCCCTTTCGGGGCACCGTTAACTATTTAGAGATTTGGGTTAATGTCAGAGTTTCAGAAACCCCCCAAATCCAATTAGAAACTCCGAGACAGACAATTTCTCAAAGTTCCCATTTATTAGAGTAGGCATACTGGCACATCTGGAAAAACCCGAATCTGAGAGTTCCAGGTTTTCCCTCAGTAAATCAAAACCCTCATCCACCCCCTGCACCCATCAGTCCATCATGTGGTCCAATCACCATCCGTCCCAACCGGAGCCATCCCTTCAACCTCCTCCAGGTGCAGGAATACCATGACCTTGACTGAAAAGAAGAATGCTATTATGTCTAACTACATTCCCTCTACTAAATCCCCCCTCCTAATTTCCCAAGCACAAGACTGTGGCAGCGTGGAAGCTTCTGATGCTAATATGGCTTCCAAAGCTGACAACTGATTGCATTTCCACTTTCCTAAATTCTAGTTTCTATGTGCCATCTTCTGTAGATCACCCAGTTACTGCTACATCTGAAGCAAGTAGCCTTTCTCTGTGCGTGCATTTTCTGTAGCTTTTGGTGGCCAGAAAAAGGGGAGAATACCTTGATACTGTAAATTGATTAAACTATTTTCAAAAATAGTGGGCTTCTGCTGAGTCATTGAACATGTGCTAAGGTTATTAGTGTACCTTGTTTATATTCCTATTAGAAATAAATGGGAATTTTTACCACTAATATTCAGCAATGTGCCACTTAATTTTGGAAGCACAGCTGCAGAGGCTATGAATTTAGGGACAATCATGCAATCAGTAAACAACTGTTTGTTATTTGAGTTACATATAATCTTACCATTTGCACTGAACCATTTTGCAGCTTATTCTGTTTAAAGAAAGTCTACAGTCTTTGAAGTTAGCACCAAAATACACATATACTGCTTATGACAAACATGGGATTCCATTTGCAGTACAGGTAATCCTCAACTTACAACTTACAACACTAAATCCTCAACATTTAGTGACCGTTTGAAGTTACAATGGCACTGAAAAAGTGACTTATGACCATTTTTCACACTTACGACCATTGCAGCATCCCCATGGTCATGTGATCAAAATTCAGATGGTGGCTTGGTGACTGACTCATATTTATGACAGTTGCAGTGTCCCAGGGTCATGTGATCACCTTCTGTGACCTTCTGACAAGCAGAGTCAATGGGAAAGCCAGATTAATTTAACAACTATGTTACCAACTTAATAACTGCAGTAATTCACTTAATAACTGTGGCAAAAAAGGTCGTAAAATGGGGCAAAATTTATTTAACAAATGTTTCACTTCAGCAACAGAAATTTTGGGCTCAGTTGTGGTCGTAAGTTGAGGACTACCTGTACATTGTTCTGAGCTTGATTATCATTGTCTTTATTAGTTTTTCAGGCTTCGTGTGTTTAGGTGGGTAATGTATTGTGAAAATCCAGATAATAGGTTAATTCAGGAACTGAGAAATTAATCATCTAGATAAATTATACTGCTAAAGCACATACATAAAGGTGATAACGTTGCAAGTAAATAACATTTTTTAATGTGTGGGGAAAAGCAGTTCATTGATTAAGGCTGCAATATATAAACTAGTACACTTATTTAAGCTTGAGAAGCTAATACAATGGATTTAAATCTGGGAAAACATATACAGAGTGGCATTGCACAGAGATATGTGATATGTAGAATTATTAAAATAAACCCAGACTATATTGAGGGGGCAGGAGAATCTAGTTAAAAAGTCTCAACTTACTGGAATTATATAAAAACATTGAGAGGATGTAATAAAACTTGGTCAAAAAACAACAAAAAGTTCTGTGAGCCAGCAGGGGAAAAAAAGAAAAAATATAATGTATAAAGTTGCCAAGTCCCTAATGGATAATCAGAACAAAACCAAACAACCATAAAATTATTAATGCTTTTGTGGGTGGGTTGTTTAAGGGCAGACATGGATAATTTGCTGATGACAGCAAAAGTAAAACCATCTTATAAAATGTTCATATGAAGGAAATTATTTTTTAAACCAAAAGATTTTTTTATATTTAGTGAAATATAAGATGCTTAAATAACTCAAATTTGCTGAATAATTCCCAGTACAGTTAACAAAAACTCCCTACCATAAATGTGACCCTTGCCAGTTGACCTATGGACCTTTACTTTAAAAGACAAAGGAGTGTTACCTGTTTTATTTTTTTTCTGCATAATGCATCTGTGGCCCCTGGATGCAGTCATCTGGACAAATCCCAGGACTCATAAGCCCCATGCTGCGAGGTCTGAACTTATATGGCAGAAAGTTTCTCCTGTATAAATATTTTTATACAATGCATTACTGATAAAAGTGAATCAATGTGTTTATCATACTGTCGAAGATCACTAGGAAGGTGATTCCATAATAAGATGAGTTTTTCCAAAAAAGTCACATATTCATGAAACAAGCTTCACATTCCTTTATTAAAACTGCAATGTACATCAACAACACTGTTATTTAGCAGTAGCAAGAACACTTAGACCAGTGATTCTCAACCTTTCTAATGCCGCGACCCCCCGCGACCCCCGCCCCGCTGCCCCGCCCCCCCCCCCCCCCCCCCCCCCTGCCCGGCGTGCACGATGAGGTGACAAAGGGGGCGTGGCACCAGGGGTGAAATGCTCCCAGTTCAGCCGTGCCTGCGGGTCACCGGACAGCCAGTAGCCACGGAAGCGGGAGACTTCGCCCACCCACCCGGATGCCGCCATTTGATGCGCAAAGCATTTTGCACATGTGCAAAGCATTCTGCGCATGCGCAGAGGGTAAAAGAACCCAAATGGCGGCGTCCGGGCGGGTGGGCGAAGTCTCCCGCTTCTGTGGCTACCGGCTGTCCGGCGACCCGCAGGCACGGCCGAACTGGAAGCATTTCCAAGATGGCGGGCTAGCGCGCGGGGCGACCCATGAAAAGGTCGTTCAACCCCCAAAGGGGTCGCGACCCACAGGTTGAGAACCACTGACTTAGACTTATATACCGCTTCATAGTGCTTTACAGCCCTCTCTATGTGGTTTAGAGTCAGCATACTTTTTCCTCCCTGCACATTTTGTTTTTGTAAAGGCTTGTGAATAATTTCTCTAAGATTATCTTCATAGATAATCACGATCTTAAGCAGGTGGCTAAATTGGCTAGACCAGGGTCCCCAACCCCCAGCCATGGGATTGGGGCATGCGAGTGGTTGGTCAGAGCGCATGCATGTACGCAATTCAACTTGCATGAATGGTGGGCCGATGGACACTTGTGTGCATGCGTGCCGGCCCACCACTCGCACAAGTCAAGCTGCACTCATGCACACTGGCCCACTGCTCAAGCAAGTTGGCCTGTGCTCCAGCCAGCCACTTGCACACCCCAATTCCAAATAGGCCATGGCCCTGCACAAGTCAAGCTGCATGCATGCATGCTGGCCAGCCACTTGCGCAAGGGCTGCTTGCATGCGCATGCATTGGCCTGCCGTTTGTGCGAGCCAGTCCTCTCTCCCTCTCCCCCAGCTGAGCTGCCAAGCCGCAAAGGTTGGGGACTGCTGGGCTAGACCACTAATTTTATTTGAAATTACATATTTGTGATTGTTGTCTTATCTCTTTCTATAATATTTTCCTTCCTATATGTAAAAATCAGGCTTTGTTATATTCTTCAAAAGAGGAATTTCCCACTGAAATCTTTCTCATATGCAAGACTACAGGTAATTGAGTTATGAATGTAATAGAACCTGCCAATTACATTTGTAACCCGAGGATTCATAGGAGTGAATCTGCTTTTGCCCACGCATTTGCTAATTTGCGCAGGTCATTAAGTGCAGGAGGTATCTCAGGGTGGGGAAGGCCATGGGGGGCCTAGTGCTTCCAACCACCCAAGGCCTTCCCCGACTCACTGAGATATCTCATGCTGCCCCCCCCATCCTACCAGACTGGGTCACTTACCTTATGTACATTTCGATGAGCAATGGAGCTGTCTCCTCTCCAGCCTCTCTGCCATGATTTCGCCTTGAGCAAAGACTTGCCGAGGCCTGCAGGGACTCACAGAGAGATTGTGTTCCTATAGGCTCTAGTCATCTTTGCAAAAAGCCTTTGCAGATGTGAACGGAGCCCGGGAGGGGCGCCTCTGTGCCTCCATTCTCATCAGCAAAGGCCTTTCCTCAAGTCCTTTGCCAATGAGAACAGCACTGGGAGGGGCGCACTTTCAGGCCTCCATTTACTTTTTTTTTTAATTTTTTTTAAAAATTTTTCACCAAATTCACATAAACATCCATACATATACCATAAATCATATCAAAACATTTATAATTATACATTACTATCCAATATATCATAAGCAAACATCCTAATTTTACACCTTTTATACTTTTATTACCCGTCTCTTTTCCATCAATATTTCATACTACTCCCCTCCCTCTATCTCCCTCTCTTCCCTCTACCTTCTTTCTCCTTCTCTCCCTCTTTCCTACTTCCCTCCTCTCCTCCTCCCCCCTTCCTTTCTACTTCCTCTTCCTCCCTCTTGTCCCTTCCCTGAGTACCTCTAATCATAATCCATTTTATGTATATATAATATTCTTCTAGGTATATTTACTATTATTCTAGTGCTATCTCCTTACCACGTCTTTGTTGCCTGGGTCTACCACCTTTAATTTCCCATTTTCTCCCAAATTAATCGCTATAACTTATCTTCCATACATATTCATTGTCTCTTCCCTGAGTACATCTAATCATAATCCATTTTATAGTTAACAGACGAGCAACTCAAATCTCTAACATCATTCCATTATCCGTGCTACTCTTAAATTTATATTTTCCCCTTTATCCATATTTATATATATATATTATTATAATATTCTTATATGTATTTTTACTATTATTCTAGCGCTATCTCCTTTCTATGTCTTTGGTGTCTGGGTCTTCCACTTTTAATTTCCCATTTTCTCCCAAATTAATCGCTATAACTTATCTTCCATACATATTCATTGTCTCTTGTACCTTCTTTCTTATTTATCTTTCAAGTTCATTCCTTCCCTCAATTTATATCTTTACTCATTTTATTTTAATTCTATCATTTCTAAATGCCCTAGATTTCTATCCTCTTTTCCCTTTTCGAAATTCCCTTCCACCTTTATTGCTCAATTTTTTATCCTAACTCATCCTTAATATTTAAACACAATCAAATCTTACTGCTACACATCCATCCATTGGTTGGTTAAATTACCAACTTCCCGATTTACAAAAACTCCCTAAAATCTAATCTCTTCAGCAAAATGTCAAATTTATAGATTATATAATCTTATATAAAAACCTTTGTGAATAATAATTATACAAATCTTGTAACATTCCAACAAATTCAATAATTATCAAAATTCTTTTCAACATTAAATCAAATTTGTAAATTATACAAATCTCATATAGAAATCTTTTAAACTAATAATTATTCAAATTTTATAACCTTCCAACAATTCACCTACTATAGTCTAATTTGTTTCCATCATCAAAATTTGATTTTAACAATCCTACATCAATCTAATACAAATTGTTAACTTATATAAAGAGCCTTTTCACATAATGATTATGCAAATTTTATCACATTCCAACAGTTACTTTTACTATAATATAGCTTACGTCATTACTGTTCATAAATATATCATCATATACCACTCTTCCATAAAAACCTTATACCATAATTAATCATACACATTTAATACCATTAATACAAATAAAACTCTTAATATATGTTTCGTCTCCCCTCTTCATTCCATTAATCTCCCCTCTTCATCCATTCTCTTTTGGTCTCTCAGAAACTCCACTTCTTGTGAGTTCTTCCCTTCCCTCTTGTCTTAACTTTTTCTTTTTCTTTCTTTTATTGTTATACATATAAATTCTTTTTTTTAAATCCTTTTCTTCCATTTAAGTATATTGTTTGTTGAACTCTCCTCACAATTCCGCCTAGTTTTTCCTTATTACCTCCTCCATCTTTTGATTGATTCTTTTGGGGGCGATACTCCCTCCTATCCAGGGGTGGGTTCCAAAATTTTTTACTACCACTCTGTGGGCGTGGCTTAATTTTGTGGGAGTGGCTTGACGGCCATGTGACCGGGTGGGAGTGGCTTGACGGCCATGTGACTGGGTGGGAGTGGCTTGATGGCCATGTGACTGGGTGGGAGTGGCTTGGCGGTCGTGTGACCAGGTGGGAGTGGCCAACTTGTAAACTGTGGTGAAAAAGTGACTTATGACCATTTTTCACACTTAACGACTGTCGGTCATTAAGTGTGAAAAATGGCCATAAGTCACTTTTTTCACTGCCATTGTAACTTTGAACAGGCACTAAAGGACTAGTTGTAA
>QLTV01000560.1:52758-65646 GCA_003457575.1 Thermophis baileyi
AGTCATTAGGCTAGGGGCTCACATACTTTTTCCTCCCTGCACTGTGAATGTTTACATGTTATGTTCAATTAAACCATGGCAACATCTAATGTTTGTGTAGTATTATTTTAAGCAGACTGTGTTTTTCTATTGTTGTGACTTAGATGACGTTCGGAGCACATTTTATGACCAATTCATGCAAAACTCCACGTAATCCCAAGGGGTTCACATACTTTTTCTTGCAACTGTATAACACACAGTGCCTAGATCCTACCTTGATGCCTCAAAACCAAGCTGGCTCTCATTTTTCACATTATGTAGGATTAAACCTAGGAACACTATCCATGAATACTAGAATACAAGAGATCTTACACAGTAAACCTTTTCTTATTGGTTGCTTCTATTTCCTACAGATCAGGATGTTTCAATTTAAATCAATCAATTTGAGACAATGCTGAACTTTTGGTAATATTTTTTTATTCATGAATTTCTATAACCTTCCCTAAAAGAAAATAATGGACACAGAAAACAAAACTGAATGAAAAGTCAAATATTACAGATATCAAAGTGCAGAATTCCTCTTAATAAACTAAATGTTCACATAAGACTAAAAAGGAAATATAGCCAGCAAACTTTCATTTAACATTTCTTACCTATTTTATCAGCACAACTCTGTCAGCACATGAATTGCCCGGGAACAATTGTTACAAAATTTCAAAATGGTAGCTAAAACATTGAAATGTGAAAACTATATTATACATAATTTCATCTTCTAGGAAGTTAAGGTTTGTTTTATATATATATATATATATATATAAATGTGTAGGTTAATGTGGAACACTGTCACCAAGATTACATTTAAAGAATTGTTGATAAAAGATAAAGGAATCAGTTAAGTTGTAATGTATTTTTTTCTTACAACCAACTATAATTCTCATTTCTTGTGGGATGTACTGTATATGCAGGCATAAGGTCTATGTGGAAAAAATGAACAATGTTTGGGAGTGATATAAGATGTTCATTTTAGAATTCAAAAGCTGAATAAAAACTTCTCAGGAAAAAAAAAGCTCCAAAGAAATATTGGTCCATCATGATCATAATATGTATTTTATTTTTATCAATTAAAACAGAGAGGAAAGGAAAGGAAAAAAAAATCAAGCCCTGGTACAATTAGCCAATGCAATTGCTTCTTGTGTGTCTAAGCAAGCTATATTTCATTTGATATGATACCTTTTCCTGGAAAATGGGATGAAGGCTTCTGCTAACTGCCAGGGCTAAGAAAAATATGAGGACAACATCACTGGAAATATTCAATAATCTGTGTACAATATGCTGTTATTTAGTAAAGTCACACCCTACAACTCAAAAATTATATATTAGTCTTCTGAAGGTATGCTCAATCAGACTTGTAGGAAACTTGATATGGTCATTAAGAAGCTGCCAACTCCTTCAGTTAAAAAACAGGATGGACATTCACGGGTGTAATTAGAAGGACAACTGCATATTCCTCAGTTACCTACTGAGCTGCTTCTCATTTGGGAGAAATTCATGGTGACCACAAGTTTGCAAATGATACTGGAAAAAACAGGAAGCAGCAAAAAGGTTATAAAAAATAATTACACCAACTATGTCTGGCTTCATTTCTTTATTCTAAACCAGGGGTCCTCAAACTTTTTAAACAGGGGGCCAATTCACGGTCCTTCAGACTGTTGGGGGACCGGACCAGCTGGGTGGGCGTGGCTAATTTAACAGTCCATTAAACAATGCACACAAATTAAACTTTAATTTGTTTTGCTCCTGGGGGTGTTTTATTTGCTTTTGTTTGCATGTTGCTCTTTTGGTTGACTTTTTTACTAGATCATTTTTTCAGTTGTTTAGGAGTCTAGTGGTCCACTTCAGAAAACTCAGTTTTGCAGCAATTCTTCTCAGCCCCAAGGAGCTTGAGAAATCTCTCTCTCTCTTCTCTTTCTTTCTCTCTCTCTCTGTCTCTCCCTCTCTTTCTCTCCCTTCTCTTTTTCTGTCTCGTTCTCTCTCCCTCTGTCTCTCTCTCTTTCTCTGTCTATCTATCTCCTGGAGGTGGGGGTGGTGAAAACAGGCTGTTTTCACCCATTTTTTGGCCTACTGGGACATCTGTGCACCCTGTTTTTCACCTCCCCCACCTCCAGCAGCATTCTGCAGGCCAACAACAGGCAAAAACAGCCCGTTTTTTGGCCACAAATGGCCCATTTTTGCCCATTTTTGGCCTCCTGGGGCATCTGTGCACCCCGTTTTTCACCTCCCCCACCTCCGGCAGCATTCTGCAGGCCAAAAACAGGCAAAAATGGCCCGGTTTTTGGCCAAAAATGGGCAGTTTTTGTCTGGGGTTTTTTTTTTTTTTTGGCTTCCTGGGGCGTCTGTGCGCCCCGTTTTTTCACCTCCCCCACCTCCAGAACGTCTCTGCAGGCCAAAATTGTTGTCCTTACCTTTCAGCCCCAGCCCGCAGGGCTCGTGAAGGTAAGTCCTGCGCTCGGTCGAAGGGCGGGGCGATGTGGGCGGAGCAGCCTCGTGGTCCTGCGCGGGCCGTATTAATGGATTCGGTGGGCCGCATGTGGCCTGCAGGCCATAGTTTGAGGACCCATGTTCTAAACCAATTCAAACTTGGATAGCACTTGTGGATGCTATTGTTTCTTTAATGCTCTCCAATCTATATGAGATTTTGTTGTGCATCTGCTTCATGTTTTTTTTCTTTACTAATTTCTGTCTGGGTCATCAAAGCTCAGAGAGCCTTAAAGCAGAGCAGACCTATATGAAGTTATCACATGTTTGAAAACAACTACAGTGTTCTTCAATTCCAACCAAACCACTATAATAACCATCAAACTATTATAGGATCAACCAACTTCCCCATAAAGAAGAGAAAGAACTTTTGAAAATGAAAAACTGCAGATTCAGTGGGAAATCTTTATTCGAACCAGACCTTTGCAGCATTTAAAAGAGCGAAAAAAAGAAATGGGAAATGCTTTGACATGATGTTATGAGTACACCATAAGAATAATTTATCTTTCAAGGGTGCAGTACTGCATAAGATAATTACTATAGGTTCCTGACAGTCAGATGAACATCTTGACACACCATTTATCAAATTGGACAGTTTTCAGCACTTCTACTAAGGATTTCTTTCTTTGGTCCAGTTCTTAGAAAAAATTAAGAAAATTGTATTGGAATTTCCTATTAAAAACCCACAAATACAGAACTTAACAAATCCTGTGAACACAAGGTAGCTGCTCAGTCCTGCAGTCTTGTACATCTGGAAATTTTTAATGAAAAATTCTCTTTAAACCAACAAAATTAAATTACTAAATCTATGCAAATTTCATTATCTAATTAGTTATGAAAGTTTTGTTTGCTCTGTATTGATTATAATTGAAATCTAAGACTGGGTTTACAATTTAAGGGTTCCATCAGATGTGGGCTACAAAAATTCAAGCCACATCTCCATAGCTTGACTCTTTGTTCTCAACTAGTGATTATCTGGGTACTGCAACTCAGAACTGGTAGCTCTCTGCACGGCACATTAATTCATGGTCAACTGAACCATGATCCATTCAAAGTAACCACTGCTCAAATCTGCACAACCCACTGAACCATAAAGCAATCACAATAGCTGGGTTTGCACAACACACTAAAGTCAGCTATTTTTAGTCTAGTATGTTCTAGCAATTCAGGCAAAGATGAATAAATGTGAATCTTGCAATGTCTGGAGATTGTTAATTTCCTAAACTTGTGTGGTCTATTTATAAAGAAGCATTTGGAAATTTGTGGTAATTAACAGACTTGGGATATATATTTATAGTACCCCAACAAGGAGCAATATTCACAGTGAACTCTGTTTTGGCTAGGTATGTTAATTGATATATATTGATATATATCAATTCACATTGATATATATCAATTCACAGAGTTATCTGTGAATATTGCTCCTTGTTGGGGTACTAGTTACTATGTGCTAAAACAAACAATACCTTGCAGAAGTAGGGGATTGAAACCACAGGTCCACCACAGCAAAACAGGAGCATAGCTCCTACTGATATACTTGAAGTGACATAATGCAGCTCTAAAGTAAAAAGAATTAGACACAAATTGTTTTTTGGAATATGCACTAGGGTTATACAAGGAACTCTTTCAACTGGTTTATATTTTGCTTCTAAGAATGAATAGTTGATAAAGATGATCTGATAAATAGCAGAGCCTAATCATGAAGCTTACACTTTTTTTTAGTCCATATAAATGTAAAGCAATTATATTTTTTACAAAATACTTTTTACATTTTAATTCCAAACTTGGAATTAAACTTTGGGTGGGTTCAGATTATTTCTTCTTCCCACTAGCACAATTCCTGGGTTCATACAACATGCAATTAATGGTTTGCTTAAATGGTGGCATTGAATAAGACATAGCCAACTATGTCTGCAATCTTAAACCATAAATTCTAGTTTAAAGAGCCCCAATGGTTGAGTTCACACAAGTATTCTTGGATGATGGGCTGAACACCTCATACTGCCATCCCATAGCAGTCCACTCAGAAGTAAGAGTCATGCTCCAAGCATATGGGTTTAGGATTTCAACTTGACTCACTACAAATAACATATAGTAAAGAATCCAGAGCAAAAGTGGTGTGATGTACATTTACAGGATCCAATGAAGTGTGCTTTGTCGTAGTGCAATTTCTGCATGGGTAAAAAGCTATCTTTTGGTGATTGACAGTTTCTGGTCTAACTGTTCTAGATATTAGCAATATCCACTGGTTTGCTTCCTCTATACTTCATATTCTAAAAGTGGAGAGATGGTGAGTTCTAGTGCTGCCTTAAGTGCAAAGCCAGCTGGTGACTTTGGGTCAGTAATTTCCTCTTGGATCCTGGAACAAGGCAAGTACAAACCGCTTCTGAAAATCTTGCCAAGGAGCACAAATAATAGCTGTATTTTATCTACTCATTAGCTTGCAGATGTTTGGGACTTGTAAATCGAGCTGTATTAATTCTGTCTGATTTTAAAATAACATGTGTCCTTATTTCTAACCAATTCATTTAGACAACAACTTGTAGGTTTTAGGCAGAGCAGACAGCGTGAACCCAAGGGGAACAATTATCACTTATATTAAGAAAAGGAGGTAGTGATTCACACATGTTCTCTGATAAACAAGGACTCTAGAAAAGAAGTCCCTTTGAATATCATTTGTGGCAAATCACAAATACATAAAAAGAACTTTTCCTTTATTAACAAAATATTTAATATTCATTTTGCAAAGTTATCTTCTAATTGAAGAAACCTAGTTTAACTGAATGCTGTACAACAAGTACAAGAGGCTAAAGGAGATATATATGAGTGGGTGGGAACCTCTGTTGTAAGTGAATGGGCTATATGCTCACAATAATTGTGTGTCAATGACAGCTCATCTTTCAATGCCTTTTGGAATTATTTTCCTGCTGTACACATCACTGAAATAACATTATAAAATTGCATCAATGAACCATAATGTACCAGGGGACCAAATAGCCCATTTGCCTTGGAGACAACTCTCAGAAGCCTGCTTCTCTTAGCTGATTCTGGTTTCCTTCCCTTGCTGTTTTCTTGCAAGATTCAGTGTGAAAATTGTACTTCTTGATAGAAACGGCATGTATTCAATTTATCTTTAGTAACTGTCCTTCATTCTTGAGATGAAAAGCCTTTTCTAGCCTTATCTGAATGAATCTTCTTTCTTTTTTAAAATAGCTTTAATTTAGTAACTCTATTTATTTTATATATTTATACAATACAATGAAGTCAAGAATTCTACAATGCGTATTGGTACACATAATTTTAAAATGCTGGCTTGGATATCATAATTTAATGCCACAAAATCACTCTTAACAAATCAGTGTTTTATAAAAGAAACCACAAGCAGCTAAACATACTTCTAGCAAATTTGCTGAGAGTGGGCTCTGGAAAAGGGATGGATGTGGAGAGTGGCTTCTTCTGCCAGCTCTGGTGAAAGGGCATTGAAGGATTGGGTGGATCTTTGAATTGTGAGTTACTGGTTGAAGTTTTGAGGGTGTAGAACAGTGGTTCCCAACGTGGGGCCCACGCCCCACAGGGGGGCAATTTGATTTTTAATGGGGGCAATTGGAACCTTGTTTAAACCAAGTTCATGGCCTTTTAGGCTTTCCCGTGTGAAGACCACGTTATCCCATAGTTATGAGGGTCTCACCCAGGGGTCGGCTGCTCTGGGTTCGCCCGGGTTTGGGCGATCCTCTAGCGAAGATTCTGTGCGGTTCAGTGAACCCCCAAATCTCACTCCTGACTGGCCCTGCCCTGCCCACCCCACCCCACCCCACCCCTCGCAGGAGTCTCCACGTGGCCCGTTGTGGATGCCAGATAAGTGCAGGGCGCACGGGGAGGCTCAGGGAGGGTGAAAAATGGGCTTACCAGAAGTTCGGGAAGGCCGGAAACAGGCCCTCCTGGAGGCTCGAGGAAAGCCTCCGAAGCCAGGGGAGGGCAAAAACACCCCCCTCACCGTGATGCAGGAGGCCAACTAGGCCATGCCCACCATGGCCACGCCCACCCAGCAACTGGGCAGAGAACCCCTTGCTAAAATTTTTGAAGCCCACCCCTGGGGGGGGCATCAGGATTTTAGAGATGCTTAGGTGGGGCATGGCCAAAAAAAGGTTGGGAACCACTGGTGTAGAATAAACCATTAAGAGAAGCCAGGAGATTGTTAAATGGAGGAGCCTGCGGACATGTAGAGGTTGATGGAGAACAGAAGATTGAACTGTTGGTTTCTTGGTATTCTTTGAGCTTGTTTATTTTTCTACATACTTTTCATTAACAGGCTAGGTAACATCAACACATGGGAGAGTGGAGTTTGTTGATTGTTTATAACTTGCCCTTCCAGTCTTGGTTGAGGTGTGGTTACATCATTGATGGATCCTGCATTAAGGTATTATTTCTTCCTTCTTGTTTAACTGGTGCTGTTTCCTGTTTATCTGGGTTTTGGTTATTACAGAAGATGTACTCTGGACTGTTTATTTCCTTTCTGGTTTTTGCGTATGTTTTTTAAATGGTGTATAGATGGGATTTATGTCTACATGTCTTTTGATGTCTAATATATCAGAAAGCGAAGCTTTCAGGAATTCCCTATTCCCTTTGAATTTGACTTGATCTAAAATGTTGATAGTTTCCCCAATGAAATTATGATTGTATTGAGAAATTAGGGAATATTCACCATATCTTCTGACTTCTGGAATTTATGGCTACATTCTGTCAATTGTCTACTTGTTTGTTCTATATATAGTGCTAACATTTTATGTTGAAGATTACTCTTGTTTTTGCTTTTTTGGTTACTGGGCCTTTGGTGAAGATGTTTTGGAGGGACTTTATCAGCTTGTGTGCCAAAGGGAAGAGGCTATTAGTTGTCTGCCAGTTGTCCAAAATATGCTTTTGATGTATGGGAATGTTATTTTTTGTAGTTGTGATAGCTGTGTTATGATACCTCACATAGATAAATACTTTTTAAGGAAATTGTGTAGTATCTATTATATAGGAAAATGTTTTTAGATTCTGGATTATTACCAGAGGTATTATTTAGCCGGTTCGGACCAGTTCGGGCCTACCCGCCCCGGCGCTAAGCCGTCCTATTTAGGCACATTTTAAAGCAGCACACATGCTTGCAAGCTGCACGTGCGAGCAAAGCGCATGTGTGGATGGCTGCACGCATGCGCGGAAGGGGCTCACATTTTCGATGTTGGGCGAACCAGTAGGTAAACTATGTGAATCCCACCTCTGATTGTTACAGTCTAGTTTTGCTCATCTAAATAATGTTCTTACACATTGCTGTTATTTGAGACACAGTAGGTTTGTTTCTTTGGCAGTGAAGTACAGATAATCCCCGGGTTATGAGTGTTCCCTTAGCAAACGTTCAAAGTTACATGATAAGCGCCCCCTAGCAAGCGAACAAAAGGGATAATATGATTCCAATTATCTGAGGTTTAATTTATAAAGAAAGGAATTGTCATACTTTGTATAAAAATGCAAATAACATTTTTATGTTGTAGGACAGTAGATGTTCCTCTCTTTTTGCTTTTATTTTGTCTTGCTTATAAGTTATTTGTGTTATTCTTTATTTATGAGATTTTCTTATCTTATTGTATAGCTCAAGTCTTGTACATAATGTTCCTATTTTTCCGATAACAAAAACCCTGTAACATCGGTTGGGCTGAAAGAGTGGTCCAACATACCCAAGGTGCTTTCATCCTGAAAATGCTCTTACAGATTGTAGTTCAGAATCTGTTCTGAATTATTTGAATTGTACTTACTAGTCTTGTATTTCTTTTTATTCTTAGCTGTCACGTTTAAGAAAATAGTTAAACACTATTTCTATTAAAAAGTAAGCATTTTAACCCAAATTCTAAAACAACATCAAAGAAATTTCCAGGCAAATATTTAAAATGCCAGTAGAAACAAAATAGAATGAAATTTATAGATAGCACCTGACTACAGGAAGAATGTGCCAAAGGTAGGAAAGCATTTCCACATGGGAGGGGGGAGTAATTTGATTCCTGACTGAGAAGAGAATGGAGAATACAGACAAGAGATTTTTATGGCGAAGGTGATGCTTCTTAAAATGTTAAAATGCTCATGCTGCTAGGAAATACTTAACTTTAGCCAAAATCAAATATAATGGGCTTTTTTCACCATTATAGGACCTCCTAGATTTGGTCTTGCAGAAGTAGGGAGAGTAGGGAAGCAAACAAATGTTACTCAATAGGTTTATATGGCAAATATGAAAGACTGTTTTCACATGACTGAATATTTATCAAGTTCTGGACTGCTATGGTAGTTTTGTCCTGCCTCGTTATACATTTTACAATTCAGTACTTGCTTAAAGGGGCGTTGGTCTTACCTGATACGCCTCTTCTCAACAGGAGGAGCCATCATTCAGGACGGGTTGTCCTCGTCCACTCAGAATGAGGACCGAGTCTGTAACTTTTTTTGCTGGGTCCGCCCTCCTATGACCCAGATCCGGCAAGAACGAAGAACAGACTGGATGTGGACCGAAATTAGATACAGTCAATGGAAACAGAACTCCCCTCCTGGAACCACCAAAAAAGAAGAGGGCGGAAACTGGCTAGCAGAAAAAGAGTCCGTCAAAACCAAACAGTCAAACAGGCCAGAGTCTGGCAACCAGCTCAAAAGGAAGCTTGGACACATGCAGGGCGGGACTGAATGATGGCTCCTCCTGTTGAGAAGAGGAGTATCAGGTAAGACCAACACCCCTTCTCCAACATGGGAGGAGCCATAATTCAGGATGGGACCTACCAAAGCGAGAGAGTCCCTAGGGAGGGCCGGTCCAAGCTCCAATCACGGAGACTCCCCCAACACTTGCTGAAGAACCCTCTGACCGAAGGCTGCGTCAGCCAACGCAAATTTTTCAATCTTATAGTGTCGGATGAAGGGTGACGGGGAAGTCCAGGTGGCTGCACGACACACCTCTGCCAGAGGGGCCTGGGTCACCCAGGCAGCAGATGTAGCCGCACTCCGAGTAGAGTGGGCCGTAATCCCCAGGGGCCGCGGCAACCCAGCCGCTTCGTAGGCCTTGGCGATGGTGCCCCGAATCCAGCGCCCAATGGACGTAGCGGACACCTTCCGCCCCAGAGAGTGAGGCAAAAAGGCCACAAACAGAGCCTCCATCCTGCGAAAGCCGCGAATGCGGTCAATGTATATGCCGACCACCCGACGGACGTCCAGAGTGTGCCAGACTTTCTCCGAAGGGTGTGAAGGGCTCGAACAGAAGCTTGGCAATACCAGCTCCTGAGTCTGGTGAAAGAGAGAGTTAACTTTCGGAACAAATGAGGGGTCCAAATGGAGAACAACACGGTCCGAGTGGAAAATACATAAGTCCTTACGGACCGACAGAGCCAAAAGCTCGGAAATCCTGCGAGCCAAGGTGATCGCTATCAGGAAGGCCACCTTGTAGGAAAGGTAACGCAGGGAAGTCGAACGAAGAGGCTCGTAAGGGGCCGTCGTGAGAGACTGCAACACTCTGGGGAGATCCCAGGTTGGGTAACGGTGCACAATGGGAGGCCGTAGGTTGGATGCCCCCTGCAAGAAGCGACGAACTGTCGGGAACTGGCCCAGCGAATCCACCTGAGCGCAGGAGAGGACCGACGACAGGGCCACCACTTGGCGTCGAAGGGTATTAGGAGAAAGACCCTTGTCCAGACCCTGCTGGAGGAACTTCAGCACCTTGGGCAGAGGAATGTTAGTGGGCGAAAGGTCCTCCGAGGCGCACCAGGAACAGGACTTCCAGGTGGATGCATATATGCGTTCGGTGGAAGGGCGACGCAAAGCCTGAATCATTAATATTACGTCCGGGTCATAATCCTGCCGTCTTAGCGCGCCCCACTCAACTGCCAGGCGGTTAGCCGGAGCCACTGGGGATCCGGGTGCACCAGCGGCCCCTGGGTGAGCAATGTCTCCATGGTGGGAATCGTCCACGGCGGCTCCACGGACAGGGATTTCAGGTCCGCGAACCAGGGCCTCCGCGGCCAATGAGGCGCTAAGAGGATGACCTCTGCCCGATGCTCCAGGACTTTCCGGATGACTTGCGGCAAGATCGCCAGCAGCGGGAAGGCATAGAGAAGGCCCGTTGGCCACTGCACCTGGAGCGCATTCACCCCTTCCGCTCCCAGGGAAGGAAACCGAGAGAAGAACCTCGGGACTTGCCTGTTCTCCAGGGTGGCGAACAAGTCCAGCAGTGGAAGACCGAAGCGGTTCACGATGGACTGGAAGAAGGCAGGATGCAGGCGCCACTCTGCGTGATCCACCTCCGCTCGGCTGAGCCAGTCCGCCTGGGTATTGGAAACCCCGGAGATGTGGTCCGCAGATAGGGAGAGGAGATGACGTTCCGCCCACAGGCCAAGTCTGAGAGCCTCCCTCATGAGGGTGCGCGACCGGGTGCCCCCCTGCCTGTTGACATGGGCCTTGGTCGTCGTATTGTCCATAAGGATGAGTACATGGCGACCGGCCAAGGATGTCCGGAAGTGCCTGAGGGCCAGATAAACCGCCCAAAGTTCCAGCCAATTGATGGAAGCCGTCGACTCCCTGAGAGACCACCGACCTTGAGCCAGCTGGCCATCAGAGTGAGCGCCCCAGCCGGAGAGGCTGGTGTCCGTAGTAACAACCACCCTGGATGGCTCGCGAAAGAGGTACCCCCTTGCCAGGGCCGGAGACCGCCACCATGAGAGGGACCAAAGCACATCTGGAGGGACCAGGACCCGGGATCGAGAGGTGCCACGGCCAGCCTTCTGGAAAGGTAAGAGGAACCATTGAAGATCCCTAGAGTGTAGACGTGCCCAAGGGATGACGGAAATACAGGAGATCATCTTCCCCAGGAGAGTGGACAGAAGGGCCAGAGGGGCCCGGCAATCCCGTTGTATCTGGGATACCAATTGAATAATGCTGTCCTGTCTCTCCTGATAGGGAGACCCTACACTCCAGGGTGTCAACAACGATTCCCAGGTGGGGGAGGGTAGTGGAAGGGGTAAGATGGCTCTTCTCCAAGTTGATGGAGAACCTGTGCCGCTCCAGCGTGGAAATAGCTACCTGGAGATGGCGCCGCACCAGATGTTCGGAGGGCACCTGGACTAAGATATCATCCAGGTAGCACTGGAGTCTCATGGGGACTGTCCGGAGATGGGCGGCCACTGCGGCTAGGATCTTAGTAAAGACCCTAGGAGCCGAGGAGAGGCCGAAGGGAAGGGCCCTATACTGGAAGTGCCTACCTGCATAGCAGAACCGGAGGTACTGCTGATGTTCCTGACAAATTGGGATATGCAGGTAGGCCTCAGTTAGGTCAAGGGAAGCTAGAAAATCACCCTTCCTGATACCCCCAAGGATAGACTGCAAGGAGTGCATCTTGAACCGCCTGTACTTAATGTAGCGGTTCAGACGCTTGAGGTCCAGAATCGCCCTGTATCCCCCCGAGGTTTTGGGAACCACAAAGAGAATGGAGTAGTGTCCCCGACCCCGCTGGTCCAAGAGAACCCGCTGGATGGCACAGATGTCCAGCAGGTGCTGAACCGCTTCGTCCATCAGAGCCCTCTTAGAGGGCACCCTGGAAGTCGGACACACCACGAAAAACCTCGGGGGAATGGAGAGAAATTCCAGCCTCAGGCCCGTGGAGATAGACTCCAGGACCCACCTATCCTGGGTAGTGCACTCACAAGCAGAGGAGAAAAGGGACAACCGGCCCCCAATAGGAGGGCTGGGTAGGGGCTCAGCGGGAGCGCTTAAAGGGGCGACCCCCACCTTGTCACTACGTTCATATTTATTTGTCAGCTGGACTCTTATTCTGAAATGACACTGTACACTGATATGCAGTTCTCATGTGATACCTGTACTGCGCATGTGTTAATCTTTTTTTTTTGTTCTTTGTTCTTCATCATGTAGACACAGACTTAGATGTTCTTATTTTTGTTTTGCAAATACATTATTTTTATTCTTTCCTGGCCTTCGGTCTTATTCTTGAGAATTGAGAGCATGGAAACAAGATTCATTTTGCCTCTAATTATTAAATGTATAAAGATAGATCCGCTAAATGTTGGAAGTGCAATCAAACACCTGGTTCATATTACCATATGTGGTGGACATGCCCAAAAGCTAAAAAATATTGGACGAAAATACATACTTGGCTGGAAAAAATGATAAAGCAGCATCTAGAATGGAAACAAGATTCATTTTGCCTCTAATTATTTTTCTCCGCAACATGGTAGCAGAGGATGGTTATCTTTATTGCTCTAATGTTTCCTCGCTCGTCATTCTTAGATGGCCGTCCAGGTTTGTCAGCCAGATTTATTAGCGACTGAGGAACGCTGATTAATCACTGCGAAAATGCTC
>QLTV01000560.1:88789-98831 GCA_003457575.1 Thermophis baileyi
AATTACTAACATTTTGGAAGATAGACTAAAGACTCTAGAAAGAGTGCAGAGAAGAGCAACAAAGATGATTAGGGGACTGGAGGCTAAAACATATGAAGAACAGCTGCAGGAACTGGGTATGTCTAGTTTGATGAAAAGAAGGACTAGGGGTAACATGATAACAGTGTTCCAATATCTCAGGGGCTGCCACAAAGAAGAGGGAGTCAAGCTATTCTCCAAAGCACCTGAGGGCAGGATAAGAAGCAATGGGTGGAAACTAATCAAGGAGAGAAGCAACCTAGAACTAAGGAAAAATTTCCTGATAGTTAGAACAATTAATCAGAACAACTTGCTTCCAGAAGTTGTGAATGCTCCAACACTGGAAGTTTTTAAGAAGATATTGAATAACCATTTGTCTGAAGTGGTATAGGGTTTCCTGCCTAAGCAGGGGGTTGGACTAGAAGATCTCCAAGGTCCCTTCCAACTCTGTTATTCTGTTTTTCTGTTTTCATTCCAGAAGGAAAAGTCACAAAATTGCTTCTCACTTATTTTGGCCATGTCATGTGGGGGAATTCACTGGAGAAAGCATTTTTGTTGGGAAGAGTTAGTGGTAAAAGGAAAACAGGTCGCCAAAGAACACGATGGCTGGACACTGTCAAAGCTGACATCAGCCAGAGCATGGAAAAACTCAAAGAAGTAGTGCAAGATTGGAAGATGTGGAGAGACCTGGCTCACAGAATCACCAAGAGTCAGACACGACTGAATCATCATCATCACATAATAAGAAATTTTTAATATTTCAATACTTTAAGCTTTTAAAATATGTTAATAATTTTATATTATATAAACTTTACTGCATTGACTCCCCATTGAAATAATACGTTACATGATTTACATTACAATAAAAGAAAAAATAATTAATATACAGTAATGCTATCAGTGCACAGAATGACAATACAGCCCTAACAATTAACAGCAGTGCTTAATAAGTTCTCTTTCTAGTTATCTCACATATGCAAGCTAGAAAATGATTTCTCCCGATATGTTTTGCTCCATGCCTTTGATTATGTCCATGAAATTGGTGGTTTCTGCAATACAAGAAGAGAAGATACATTTATACAGTCAGGCAACATATATGAGCAGTATAAAAATATAGCTTGAAATCAAAATACAGTTTTATCAATGATTTCTTTTACCAACTCATTCAATGTTTAATCTAGCCGGTGGGTGGTCTGCATGACAGCTTACTTTATCTTCTAATCCTTTACCCCGTTAATTGTTTCAAGTTCCTACATTCTCATTCTCTGGAAAGAGAAGTCTGACATGCAGAACCTCCAGTAATTTAATGATTGCTTTAGCTTCACATCAAACAAACAGGTTACTTGTTAGGTGTGGCAAATGTTGTGTAGGGAGCTTGCTATGGAGCCATGAAAAAGTGATTGCAAATCTCAATATGGAATTTTACAGTATACATTTTGTAGGCTCTAGCTTGTAGCCAGTTTTTTCACCCTGATCATGGAACTACTGAAATCTGTAAAATAGGGAAGCAGTTAAGACTGCAAGAATACATTTCAAATCCCTCTACTTTCTTTCTGCTCATGAGAAAAATAGTTTTACATGCAGCTTTTTTTTTACTATACTTTATATATGGATAATGTAAATTTTCAGAGGATAAGATCATAAACAGCTGCTTTATACACTATTCATCATGTGATTGTACCAAGCAATCATTGTTTTTCTCATGTCATGCATCATCATAAAAATACTGCACAGGTAGTCCTCGACTTACCACAATTGAGCCCAAAATTTCTGTTGTTAAGTGAAACATTTGTTAAGTAAGTTTTGTCCCATCTTATGACCTTTCTTACCACAGTCGTTAAGTAAATCACAGCAACTGATAAATTAGCAACCCAGCTGTTAAGTGAATCTGGCTTCCCCATTGACTTTGCTTGTCAGAAGGTTGCAAAAGATGATCACATGACCTTGGGACACAACAATGGTCATAAATATGAACCGGTTGCCAAGCATTTGAATTCTGATCACATGATCATGGGGATGCTACAAAGGTTGTAACTATGAAAAATGGTCATAAGTTGCTTTTTTCAGTGCTGTTGTAACTTTGAATGGTAACTAAATGAACTGTTGTAAGTCAAGGACTACCTGTACTTATACACACATGCACTTACTCTATCTTGCTTTTTCTAGCTATTTAAAAGCATTTTGCAGAGTTATTTTACATGCTTTGCATTCCATCTCAGAAAGGAAACACATGTGTACCTTACACATATGCAAAATATACATCTGAGATTGAATTTGGTACTGGTCCCTAATAAAGAATCAAATGCAGAAGAGGAATTAAAGCTACACACTTGCCAGGATAGCTTTTACATTTGCATTACAGAATAAATAAGTCTGACATACAGGTGCACTGTTACAGTAAAACAAAGTTAAAACTGGAAGACAAAGACAGCTGCATCAGACAGCTTCAGCTTAAGGCTTGAGTTTGATGTGACAGAAAAACACCTGCATATCTGGGATTGCTGCCAAATGAATTTATGATCTGTATAATCTATTTCATTTCTGCCATCAAAGTGCAATAAGTTTTAAAATGGACCACAAATGCAATCCCAGTTTTCATTTACCACAATTAGAAACTTTCTAAGATATTAATGTGAACAAAATGTTTTCAGTTTATGAAAATATGTTGTATGTTAACACAATCCTAAGGTTCAATTCTGTTTCCATTCACCACCTAACTATTCAAGGAAACTATAACTATACTTCAAAAAGATCTAAATAAGGAACCCTTAATTTTATACTGTATTACATTGCCAGTAGACTGGGTTACATTTACTGCTCACAAAGTCTATCAGAAAAAAAAAACCATAGAAAAATAAGTTTCTTAACAAAGTTATTTTTATCCAAATGAGAGTTTAACTTTATTCCATGAGATTTATTTCTTAATTAAATATATTAAAGATTCCATATGGACATGATATGCAATATTCTGACATGTTTAGTTAGTTGTTTTATTTTCTACAAAGGATTAAAAGCCCGGAAAAAGGTGTATTACGGATAGCACATTTTCCTGAATGTTCTAAGTTCTATATCAGCTCAATTAAGTGTTCAAAGAAAAAGATATTTAAATCTGAGAAAAGTCACTAGTAAAAACTACTACCGGTATTTGTACTATTGATAGGAGGAAGCCTCTATCATGTCGAATTAAACTTGAAACTACATAAATGTATTAAGTCTCAAAGCCTTGGAACCTTCATAATTCTCTGAGTTTAACTAAAAACCAATTCAGGAATTATATGTTCTGAGAAAAGGACTCCTAAAAGCTGAACTGTAGTATATTATAAATCACTTGTTTAAAAGGGGCGTTGGTCTTACCTGATACGCTCCTTCTCGTAGGGTGGAGATAGCATCTAGACATGGGTTGTCCTCGTCCTTCATCCAATAGGACTGAGTCTTTTAAGATGTTTATTCCTGCCCATGTGCCGGGATCCCCAGCTTTACGAAGGCAGAAGACTCGACGTGTGGTGCTGCTTACAGGTAGGTACCCCTTTTACGATGGTATGAAAAGAGAGGTTAGTGCAAAGCAAAACACAGGCATGGACCAGGACCAGAAATAGCCAGGGTGGGGCTAGATGCTATCTCCACCCTACGAGAAGGAGCGTAGGAGGTAAGACCAACGTCCCTTCTCCATAGAGGGTGGAGCTAGCATCTAGACATGGGACATACCAAAGCCGTGTGTCCGAGGGTGGGCTGGTCCCGGTTCCAGGAAACCTTAATGAGCGCCCTCCTCCTCCTTCTCCGCAGACATACCTTCTCTTTCCTCCTGGCCAGATCTTCCGCCAGCTTTTTGCTCACTGGGGAGGAGAAAAAGCGAAGCCTCTCCGCGCTTCGGAAACAACTTCCAGGCTGGGCAAAACATCATCCTCTGAGACCGCCGCCGCTTGGGGAGCAGCGGAGCCTCCCGGTTGGGGAAGATGGATCAGGGCGCCCTGAGGTGTTTTCCCCCCACCCGGGCACGGGAAGAGGCGAAGGGGCACCGGCAAACCAAGAAAGATGTCCCCGGCAATTGTACGAAGGTTGGGGGGGGTGTCTCCAGAGGAAGCCTGGAGTGCGCGCACCCCAAGAGCGGAGTCTTCCTGCAATGCAGATTCAAGCTCCGCCGGAGCTCTGCTTGAACATGGCGGGAGACCGACCTGTTGACGTGACCACCTCATCCCTCACTGCAGGCCTGGGATTCGGGGGGGGGGGCGGACGTTTTGCTCCTTGGAGCCTTGGAGTCTCTCAGCTGTTGTGTGCAGGGAAAAACCTTGCACAGTAAAGAAAAACTTCTCGGGACTGCAAGAAGTTGTTAATTGCCTCACACTCACGAGTTTTTCTTTACTGTGCAAGGTTTTTCCCTACAACAGCTGAGAGATGCTCGCAGTGGGGTGCAATTTGGGGGTGGCAGGTGGGGCAGGGGATGGGGCGGGCCGGGCCATGAGATGCGCATCTTACCGGAGACTGTCAGCTCCGGCTCTTGCGGCTTTTTTGGGGTTTTCTTTTTAAAAAAAACACCTCTCCAGATGAGCTTGAAAACGTCCGAGGTTGCTTAGGGAGGGAGCAGTCGGGCAGCATTTCCCCTCCCCCACTGCTGAAAACTCGGCTTCTGCGCATGCGAAGCAAAAACAAGCAAAAATAGCTGAAAACAAGATGGCGGCGCATGCGTAGTGCCGAAAACTCGGCTTCTGCGCATGTGCAGAAGAAAAAAAATAAAAAAAATTCCAAAAAAAAGATGGCGGCGTCCATCGACCGGCACCGACTGAACCGGCTCCGTGATGTCACCGTGACATCACCAGCGGGTTGCTACCGGTTCGGGAGAACCTGTCCGAATCGGGAGGAACCCACCTCTGCTACACACTAATAGTTGACCAATAACTGTGCACACATAGATATTCTCCTAAGAAAGCCAAAACCTCACTTTTACTTTCTTAAATATTCAGGTTTGAGCTTTATTAACATTTTGGATTGACCGAGAGCACTGTAGTTATTCAGTAATAAAATTAATCCTCCAAAATACAACTTGTCTAATAATTGTGCACACAGTGTAGTCAGGTATGTGATATGCTGTGTTAACCAGATATACCATCTGTTTATTCCTGGATAGCCTAATTGCATATTTGTTGTTCTGTTTGAATTGCCCAGAATTGATTGGAGTTGGGCAGCAACAAAGGAGTGTTGGCTTACCTGAACAGTCTTCTCTGTGCGCTGCGGGAGAATCCAAGCATGGGTTAAACTTCTGTCAGTTGTCAAGGGACTGAGTTAAAAATAGATCTGAAACATGCCCCCTCTGCTCCACCAAGTTCAGTTTTTCAATGAAGGTGTAGACCTCCATCAGATCGAGGATGTTGGTAAGTTCAGAGGCAAACACGTCCAGCTTGTAGTGCTTCACGAATGGAGAAGGTGAGGACCACGTCGCCGCCCTGCAGATCTCCTCAATTGATGCCTGTGTGGCCCAAGCCGCTGAGGTGGCCATGCTTCTGGTGGAATGCGCTGTGATACGGCCAGGAAATGGAATGGACTGACAGTCATAAGCTCTGGCGATGCAGGCCTCAGGCGACCCATGGAGGCCTGTTGAAATGAAACAAACAATGCCTCAGTCTTACGGAATGAAGCAGTTCTCTTTATATATGAGCTGTGGTGGCGCAGTGGTTAGAGTGCAGTACTGCAGGCTACTTCAGCTGACTGTTCAGCAGTTCAGCGGTTCAAATCTCACCGGCTCAAGGTTGACTCAGCCTTCCATCCTTCCAAGGTGGGTAAAATGAGGACCCAGATTGTTGGGGGCAATATGCTGACTCTGTGAACCGCTTAGAGAGTGCTGTAAAGCACTGTAAAGCGGTATATAAGTCTAAGTGCTATTGCTATTGCTATTGCTACTTCAGGCTACTTCTGCTGATCACCAGCTGCCAGCAGTTTGGCAGATCGAATCTCACCAGGCTCAAGGTTGACTCAGCCTTCCATCCTTCCGAGGTCGGTAAAAATGAGGACCCAGATTGTTGGGGGCAATATGCTGACTCTGTAAACCGCTTAGAGAGGGCTGTAAAACACTATGAAGCGGTATATAAGTCTAAGTGCTATTGCTATTGCTATATAAATTCGGAGAGCCCTCCTGACATCCAGCTTATGCCATTTATGTTCCAAAGGATGTTGAGGTTTGAGACAAAAGTCTGGCAGTATAACCTCCTGGGCCCGGTGGAACCAGGAGTTGACTTTTGGTAGGAAGGAGGGATCCAGGCGAAGGACCACCCTGTCAGGGTGGAAATGACATAAGTCCTGGTGTACCGAGAGTGCTGCCAATTCGGAGACTCTCCTGCTGAGGTTATAGCGACCAGGAAGGCTGTCTCAAAGGTCAGGAACCGGAGTGAGACAGTTCTCAACAGTTCGAATTGTGATGACGTGAGTGTTTGCAATACTAGGGAGAGATCCCAGGAGGGGTAACAATGGACAACCTGGGGTCTCAAATTAGCAGCCCCTTTTAAGAAGCTGCACACGAATGATAATACAAAGATTGTAAATTGTCAATTTTTAATACTGTGGACAAGGCTGCGACTTGTCTGCGGAGGGTGTTGGAGACTAAGCCCTTATCAAACCCTTCCTGTAAAAAATCTAGGACCTGCGGAATGGATGCAGCTAGCAGGTCAAATTGAAATTTGGAGCAGAAATTACAATATGCCGACCAGGTTGCGTTGTAAATACGATTAGTGGATGCTCGTCTAGATGCCTGGATGGTGAGTATCACCCTCCTGGAGAGTTTGTCTTCCCTCAGGATGTCCCTCTCAAGTGCCAGACAGCTAGTTGTAGCCACTGAGGCTCTGGATGGAGCAGAGCCCCCTGGCTGAGACAGATCCTGTGGTCGGGAATCCTCCAGGGATGAGACACTGAGAGTCCTATCAGATCCGCAAACCAAGGGGCCTGGGCCAATGGGGTGCGACAAGGAGAATCTCCACCCTCTCCGTTATTATCTTCCTTATCACCCTCGGGATGAGAGGGAGGGGAGGGAAGGTGTATAAGAGCCCTGGTGGCCAAGGACTACGGAGTGCATTGATCCCTTCCGCTCCCGGTACTGGGAATCTGGAAAAGAATCTCGGTAGGTGCGTGTTGGTTGGATGCGCAAATAGGTCCACCGCTGGTCAGCCAAATTTCTGGGACAGAGTCTCGAATAGGTCGGGGTGCAGGCGCCACTCCGCATGGTCTATGGTGGATCGGCTTAACCAATCTGCCTGCACATTCGAGGTGCCGGAGATGTGCTCCGTTCGAATGGGGCGTTGGTCTTACCTGATATGCCTCTTCTCCGAAATATGGATATAGCATCCAGGAATGGGTTAATCCATCTGCTCTGTGATTGGACTGAGTGAGCCTGTCAAGTTGTTTGAGTGCCTCCCTTGTTGTTATGCTTGGCAGTTTGGAACGAAGAAGCTAAGACGACAGACTCTGTTGTGCCACGTGAAACAAGAACATTCCTCCGGCCCAACGCCACCAACAGTCTAAGGACTACAACCGGGTGGGGCTGGATGCTATATCCATATTTTGGAGAAGAGGCGTATCAGGTAAGACCAACACCCCTTCTCCCTCATAATGGATATAGCATCCAGGAATGGGACATACCAAACTGGCTGTCCAAACGGGGGGGCCAAATAGTCCGCCAGATGTTGGAGACCTCAGTCCCGTACGACCTGCTGGAGCACTCTCCTGCCAAAGGCAGCCTCGGCCAAAGCTAACACATCAATCTTATAATGCAGCACGAACGGCGAAGGCGAAGACCAGGTCGCTGCCCGGCAAACCTCCTCCAGCGACGCCTGGGTTGCCCACGCAGCCGACGTAGAGGTGCTCCTCGTAGAGTGGGCCATGATGATAGCCGGCGGCTGCCGCGATTGCAATTCATACGCCTTGGAAATCGTGAAACGGATCCAGCGACCAACCATAGATGGCGATATCTTCCGTCCCAGTGATGCAGGTGGGAACGACAGAAAGAGAGACTCCGACTTGCGAAAAACAGCTGTCCTCTTAATATATATCCGTAACGCCTGACGTACATCAAGGGTATGCCAACGCTTCTCAGCCCGATGAACGGGACGCGGGCAAAAGTTCGGGAGCACAATCTCCTGCGCCCGATGGAACCACGTATTCACTTTAGGCAGGAATGCCGGATCCAGTCTCAGAACCACTTTGTCCGAGTGAAAAATACACAAATCGGATCTGACCAACAAGGCCACCAACTCGGACACCCTCCTGGCCGACGTAATGGCCACCAAGAATGCCACCTTACAGAAAAGGTGACGCAAGGAGGCCTCTCGAAGTGGCTCATACGGCGAGCCCATCAAGGACCGCAAGACAAGAGGAAGGTCCCAAGTAGGGTAGCGATGGACAATCGGAGGGGCGATGTTGGTCGCACCCCGCAAGAAATGCCGAATATGCGGGTGAAGGGTCAATGAAGCGGCTCCCTGGTAAGACAAAACCGATGACAGAGCCGCGACCTGCCGACGCAACGTATTCGGGCTAAGCCCATTGTCCAGACCATGTTGGAGAAAAACGAGGACGTCGGCGATCGACGCCTCCGATGGGACGACGGGCACCATCTCGCACCACCTGCAAAAGGCCCGCCACATAGCATCATATATGCGGGACGTTGAAGGCCGGCGGGAGGCTTGCATGGTAGCGATGACTGCAGATGGAATCTTGTCCTTCCTCAGAGCGACCCGCTCAAGCGCCAGGCAGTCAGTTTGAACCACTGAGGGTTCGGGTGGATCAGTGACCCTTGGCTGAGCGCGTCCGGCCTCTGAGACAACCTCCAGGGAGGAGATACAGAGAGAGTCTGCAGATCCGCAAACCACGGTCTGCGAGGCCAGAATGGCGCTACAAAAATGACCTCCGCCTTCTCGAGCAGAATTTTCCGGACAACACGAGGAATCAAAGGCAGTGGCGGGAATGCGTAGAGAAGGCCCTTGGGCCACGGAACTCAGAGGGCGTTGGTCCCCATAGCCCCCGGTGCTGCAAAGCGAGTGAAGTAGACGCCAATCTGGGCATTGTTTGGAGACGCAAAGAGGTCTATTTCCGGCATCCCGAATTTGTCCGTCAGCTCCCTGAACAGAGCTGGATGCAATCGCCATTCGGCTTGATCTAGCGATGACCGGCTGAGCCAATCGGCCTGGACATTGGCGGCGCCCGAAATGTGGTCTGCCCGTAGGGAGAGTAGGTGTTCTTCCCCCCAGAGGGTCAGCTGTCGAGCCTTGGCCATCAGCGCTCGGGACCTGATGCCCCCCTGGCGGTTGACGTGCGCCTTGGCTGCTACGTTGTCGGTCATCACCAACACATGGTGCCCCGCCACCAACGACTGAAAATGCCTGAGGGCAAGACGAATCGCCCGGAGTTCTAGCCAGTTGATAGGATGCTTGCGCTCCTGCTCGGTCCAGTGACCTTGGACCATGTGAGTCCCCATGTGAGCGCCCCAACCTGTCAAACTGGCATCCGTAGTCAGGACTAGCCGTTCCGGTTCCCAAATTAGTCCCCCGTTGAGAAGAGCTGGGGATCCCCACTAGCTGAGAGACGCCAAGACCTCCGAAGGAAGGTGCACCCTGGCCGGAGAGGTGCCTCTGCTGGACTTCTGAAACGGTAAGAGGAACCATTGGAGGCCGCGGGAGTGGCCCCGGGCCCAGGGCCCAATGGCGAAAGTGGACACCATTTTCCCCAAAAGGGTGGACAAAACGGAAATCTGCACCGACCGGTCCCTCTGAATAATTGACACCAATGTCTGGATACTGGCCCGTCTTTCAGGGGAGAGATACACCCTGCCCTGCACTGAATCTATCACAGCTCCCAAATGGAGCAACCTGGTACTAGGGGTGAGATGGCTCTTCTCCACATTAATGGAGAACCAGTGGTGTTGCAGGACCTGGAGCGTAGTCTGAACATCCTCCCAAGCCCGAGAGATAGAAGACGACTGGACCAAGATGTCGTCCAGGTAGCACTGGACACGCACGGGAAACGCCCTCAACACTGCAGCAAGAGCCGC
>QLTV01000560.1:99311-109934 GCA_003457575.1 Thermophis baileyi
GCCGGAACGAACGACCTCCTTCCCCTCGAAAGGGCCGCTTTGATCGAAAGGGGCGTCCCCTATCAGGGCGGTCTTGCCGCTGTCTCGGCCTCTGAGGAAAGAATCCTTGAGATCTTTGAGTCACGGCACCTGATCGAAAGATCGACCATCGTGGGTAAGGGGCAGGCCGGAAATCGGGGCGTCTGGTCACTGACGGCAGGATCTTCCTGTGGTCCCTGGTCTCGGTCAATAATGGTTGCAAGCACTCCCCGAATAGGGCATCTCCTGCAATGGCGGCCGTGGCCAATCGCCACTTATGGCGGGCATCCGCCTGCCAATTCTTCAACCATAACAACCTCCGAGCCGCCACCGTTGCACCAATAGATCGGGACGCAAAGCGGGCTGCATTCAAGGTGACATCCGCAGTCAGTTGGGCAGCCGCAATCAATTTATTAATGTCCTGCTTGAGACGCTTATCAGCGGCCGGAATCCCTTCCATCAGCTGCCGAAGCCAAATGAGGGAGGTTCTGGAAAAGAAAGACGCTGTGGTGGACGCCCGGATCGCTCATGCTGCCGCTTGATGAGCCCGTTGGAGTGACTGCTCCGATCGGCGATCGTCAGGGTGCAAGGATTCCGCCAGGTCCCCGGGCAAGCTGGTAGACGCATGTAGCGCTGCCACCGGCGCATCAACCTGCGGAACCTGCAAGGACCTGGCCAAATCAGGGGCCACGTTATACAATTTCTTCTCAGCTGACGAAGGACTGGGGCCCCCACCCAGAGAAGACCACTGTCTCGCGATAATGTCTATGAACATCTTCGGCGAGGGAACCACCTCAGCTTCAGACATGCGCTCTAGAAACAGAGGGTCCGTCAAATCTTGGGCCAGCTGTTGCTCCAGCTCAGAATTGGGTAGAGCCAGGCCGGCTGTAATTTTGGCTTTATGAAGTAAGGGTCAAAACAGGTGGATCGGAAACAAACTGACGACCGACGGCTGCTCAAGCGGAACGCCTTCATCGTCCGACAATTCCAGTTCAGAGTTGTAGTCTTGAGCAGACGCTTGAGACTGATCATCTCCAGCCGACCGGTCCGATCCCTGACCCACAGACTGGGCATAGTCTTCCGCCTCCATGTATTCCGTGTCATAGCCCTGCCTAGGAAGGGTGCCGGCAACGCCCTGACCGTGTTGTCTGGACTGTTGAAGTCCTTCCGCAATTCCAAGCCTAATTGCCTCTGCCACGATAGCCTTCATGTCGGCTGGAATCGCCGAACCGGACACCTCTGAGGACCGGAGGCTGGCGGCCGTAGGAGTAAAGGTGGCCTCTGGTGCCGTATTCCGCTGGACCGAGGTCCCCGCGGCAGCTTTTGACAAGGGAAGGAAATCCCCTCCCGGGCCCTAAAGTTGACAATTGGAGTTAGGGACAATAGTGTCTATGTTGGTGTCCCCAACAGTTGACAGACCAGTCTCAGGTGTAGGAGACCTCAAATCCGCTGCCGCCGGAGCGGTACTGGAATCACGCCGGTTGGAAGCCGCCTGATCACAGAGCTTGTCCAGTCTCTTGTGACGACGCTGCTCGTCAATACTGCTCGCTCTAGATGCCCTAGAGGGCGTAGACGGCGGCACCTTGGATGTAGTAGGTCTCTCAGAATCAGATGACCTATGACGATCACGATGGCCTCTGGAAGTTCCAGACGAGGTGGAACAGGAGGCCTTGGATGCCATGTCAATGGGCACCACTCGGCTAGCCTTCACGCTGAAGCAGGCAAGGGAAACCACGGTCAGAAAGGTCAAGATGTGCAATCAATGACCAATGCCAGATGCTCGTTTACGACAAGTCAGATGCAGTTCAATGGCTAATCTGGTTATCCTGCTTGCCAGGCCGTGTCCCAATGGGACGAGCCTCAATAGCCGTGACCTTGTGGGGTGTGGCCCTGCCGGTCACCAAGAGCCGTGCCCTTTTGGGGCATGGCTAGCCACTGTCCTGGGGGCGCACACACTCCACTCAATGGCCAGGAGCTGAAATATATGGGTGACCTATGCCGTGCCCGAAGGGCGTGGCCGACTGCAGAATCGGGAGCGCTCACACTCCACCAATCATATATTCCTTAACAGATATGATATGTCTTCTATTTTGTTTTTGTTTTTTTGTTTTTTTGTTTATTTTTTTTTAATTTATTTATTTATTTATTTATTTTTCAAAGTTTATTTATGTATAAATCTGCAGTCAAGGAGACCAAAACTGAGCAATCCCTGCTCTCATGGAGGTCGGCGAAGAGCTGTCTGGTCTCCTCAGGCAGTCAGCGAGGGCGAATCAACAAAATGGCCGCTGGCCGGTTTAACGGCTGTCGCATGGCCATGGTAATAGCTGCCGGCCACCAGAGACTAGGCAGAGGGTCAGGAAGCTGTCACAAAGCCAGGCACCCCTTGTGCAATGTTGTTCTCCTCAATTGCTGGCTGTTGAAGTCAGGAAATAATTCAGAGAAATTAAAGTGGCCACGATGCTGTCAAAATGGCCGCCGCTACCTCCGACAAACAGCTGGGATCAAAGGGCCGACTGGAAGCTGACAGATTGGAGAAACGAAGCTATCTGGCCCTAGCAATCAGAGAGGTCACTCAATTACCACTCTCTGAGCCCAGCGAAGTGATTCAAGCAGTTTCCAAACTGCAACGAAGATCTCCGTTAATGTGAGTGCCCTGCTGCCTGAGGCAGCCCGAGCTGCCCGGTAAACACTAACCGCCCGGCAAACAAGCATTCTCCGACTCACCACACCTTCAGAAACCAGGAATGAAGCTCACAAATCACTCTCAGAAACCTTCAGAAACCAGGAACGAAGCTCACAAATCACTCTCAGAAACCTCATAAAGGAGATAAATGGGAATAGCAACCGGAGGAATGTGGCACAACCGTCCAGAGCGACTGAGTGAAAAAAACTGCCAAGCATAGCAACAAGGGAGGCACTCAAACAGGCTCACTCAGTCCAATCACGGAGCAGACGGATTAACCCATTCCTGGATGCTATATCCATTATGAGGGAGAATGATCGGATGTGCAGCTCTGCTCAGAGTCCAATTTTCTCTGCCTCCTTCATGAGGCGTCTGGATTTTGTGCCCCCCTGACGGTTGATATGAGACCGGGTGGCCACATTGTCCGTCAATATGAGGACATGGGAGTCCTTCACCAGTCCTTCAAAATGTTTGAGAGCCTGGTGCACGGCTCGAAATTCCAACACATTGATGTTGGTGTTGGTCAAATCTGAAGGGCTCCAACGTCCTTGGGTCACTTGGGACTGGACGTGATCACCCCACCCGAACAGACTGGCGTCTGTGGTGACCGTTACTCGGGTGGGCTCTTTGAATAAGCAGCCCTTCTGAACGGCCGGGATGTCCACCAGCGCAGCACACGTACCTTGATTCTGGAATGGCTGGTCCTCGCTCGTTGGTGTGGAAGTAAGCACCATTGGAGCTTGCGAGCGTGAAGTCTCACCCAAGGTACCACGTCTATGCAGGAAATTAACTTTCCCAACAGTTGGGAAAGAAGAGCTAGTGGAACACAATGTCGCTGACAGATCACGGTCACCAGGGAAGTGATGCTGGCTCGACGCTCCGGCGACAGGAAGACCTCGCACATCTCAGTGTTGATGACCGCTCCGAGATGAAGGAGCATGGTTGTTGGAGTCAGATGGCTTTTCTGGAAATTTACAGAAAATCCGTGTGCCTGTAGAGTCCGAATTGTCATAAGGAGGTCCTCTTGTGCTCGCAGGGACGATGTCGACTGGATGATAATATTGTCCAAATAACACTGAAGTCTTATTGGACGCGCCCTGAGGTACGCCGCGACTACAGCGAGGAGCTTGGTGAGGGTTCTTGGTGCCGATGACAGGCCGAATGGCAGGGCTCGGTATTGGAAAGGAGTCCCTGGAAAACAGAATCTCAGGAACCTTCTGTGTGACGGACGTACTGGCACATGGAGGTAGGCCTCCTTGAGGTCTTTGGATGTAAGCCAATCGTGTTGTCTGATGCATCCCAGAATGGATCTCAGGGATTGCATCTTGAAGCACTTGTATGTCATATGAACGTTGAGCTGCTTCAAATCTAGGATAGCTCTCCACCACCCAGAGCTTTTGGGGACTAGGAATAAGATGGAATAAAAACCTAGTCTTTCCTGTCCCTGCGGCACCCTCTCTATGGCTGAAATTTCCAGCAAGTGATGAATTTCGGCTTCCATGAGGGCCCTTTTGCTGGTATTGGCTAGAGTGGGACACTGGATAAACCGCCTCGGGGGCTGGGAGAGAAATTCTAGCGTAAGTCCGAATTTTATAATCTGGAGTTTTGGAGTCACTTGGACCTATGAAAGGCCCGGGACCCGGAGCCTCGAAATGGACGCGATTGGCTAAACTGCCTGCCTCTGTCTCTATTGGTGGATCTATCCTGTGGCCTGTCTGCCCCCTGATAGTAAGACCTTTGGAATTGGGGGGCGCCAAAGGCCGTCTAGGGCCAAAAGGGCTGCTGGTGGAAGTAAGGTGCCGGACGGCAATCTGCCCGCTGGTGGAAATTGGGCATCACCTTTCTCTTCTCCCTGTTCTCGACCAGGACCGAATCCAGGGAATCGCCAAACAGATTGCCTCCCTTGAAGGGAGCTGCAGCCAGGCGCCATTTGGAGCAGATATCCACCTGCTAATGGCGAAGCCACAGGAGACGGTGGGAGGTTATGTTAGAAGCCATGGCACGGGACGCGAACTTGGCAGAGTTAAGAGTCGCGTCCGCAGAGAATTCCACCACTGCTAAGAGCTTATTTAAGTCCTGCCGCAGACAGGTGTCCTCCAGTGCTACCCTGGCCTGCATCTCCTTCATCCACATGATGGATGTTCTATTAAAGAACGATGCAGCAGTAGCTGCTCTTATAGACCAAGCGGCCGCTTGGTGGGTCTTACGCAAGCAGAGGTGGGTTCCTCCCGGTTCGGACTGGATCGCCCGAACCAGTAGCGACCCGCTGGTGACGTCACTGAACTGGATCGGTGGGTGCCAGTCCGTGGGTGCCGCCATCTTTTTTTTTTTTGTCTACGTGCACTTCCGTCGCGATGAGAACCGGTGGGGAAGGTAAGTAGAACTCACCCCTGTATGCAAGGTTGATTCTGCCTTATGGTCATCGGGTTTCAGCCCCTCTGAAATTTCGGCGGGAAGCACTGCCGATGAAACCAAATTAGCCAGTGGGGCATCCACTGCAGGGAGCTGCAAGAGTTCCTCCAGGTCAGCCCCTAAACTATAGAACTTGCATTCTGAGGAGGACGGACCAGACGTGGCGGCCAACTGAGTCCACTGCCTCTGTATAGTGTCCAGGAAAATTTTGGAAGATGGAATAGATTCCTTTTCCTGGACCGATTCATAAAACAAACCCTCTGCCGGATCTGTGCCCACTGAAGGGTCTGCTGGCGCTTCGGGCATGCCCATATTTGCAGTAGTTTTGGCCTTGAATAAGAGCACCTTAAACAGGGCTGGCTTGAAAAGGCCTGTAAAGACTGGTTGTTCTGGGTGCATACCATCATCGTCTGACAGGTCTTCATCAAAGATGCTCCCCTCTCCCCTAAGGGATTCATCACTCAGAACTGAAGAGTGCTGAGAATATGGGGCCACTATAGTGGGCCAGGCCTCTTGCTTCTGCGCATGAGTTGCAGAGTAAGTATTCCTCTGCTGTAGGCCAGTAGCTATACCTTGGGAAAAGGCATTGGCTATAATGTCCCACAGGTCCTGTGGGAGGCCCTGCAATTGGTCGTCCCCAGGGCGGAAGCCCGCAGCCATGGGGGTAAATGTGGCCGAAGGAATCGCCGTTGTAGAAGAGTAGGGAGCTGGTAACGTAGCAAGGCTGGGCCCTGGAACAGGATCAGCTTGCAAGGGTGTCTCCCCTAGCCCCATGTCTTGGGATCGGTTAGGGTGGTCAGGCGACCAGTCTTGCTCATTTGCAGTCCCGGAAATAGCCGGCTGGGGAGGAATAACAATCTGAGGAGGCATAATCATCTCCTGATGTAAGGGAGATTGCAGCGGATGGGCGGCCTCGGCCTGCTTTTGCACCTTAGCGATTTGTTTCTCCAAGGCCCGTAGATGCCTCTCAGCGTCCTTAATGGCCGCTGCAGATGCCTTTTGCGATGAGGCCTTTGGGGTCCCCTTTGGTCGATTTATGGCCCCTGCCTCTGGACCCCTTGGGGTCAGATGAAGTGGAGGCCTCTTCTCCCCCACGCCTGTCAGATCTGCCAGCCATATCAATGAGTGCTCCCAGATAGTCCCAGACCTGTGCAGCCCTAGAGCTGAGCGAGGTCAAGTGCCCAGTAGAAGAGGGAGGAGTATCACCCTAAGGCAGGGACTCCTATGTGGCACAGACCATGGCAGGCAGATGGTGGTGGCTGTCCAGCAGCTCCCTGGGAAACAGCAACTCACCCACACCCACATGAAGGGTTAGCGGCAGCGGAGGGCTGTCGAGAGAAAGCAGCGAGGTCTCTGTGAGGCTCTATTTGAGGCTCCAAGCACTCAAATGGTCACCAAAATGGCGGTTGGGAGCAGAAACGGCCAACGCCACAGTTCCAAAATGGCCACCAGCAAAGGGAATGGGACGTGAAGCTGTCTCAGTGTCCAAAATGGCACCTCAGGGAAGCAGACTCACCCCGCGCCTCCGCGATGTCTCTGGCGCTTGCCAGGGAGCGTCTCTCCCAGCGCCTCAGCCTCAATTAGTCGGACGGCCGAACGGAGAAATTTCTCCAGCTGCCTTGCGCCGCTCCGCTTTCAAGGAGTATATCCCGATATCGGGCAGGGACTCCGGCTGCCTCAGCTGTTTGGCAGTGGCGGTTCTTGCCGGCGGGCCGGGGAAACCAGCGCACACACCGGCAGCAATAATAGCTGCGGGGCAACGAGGAAGCCTCCTCGAGAATGCCCACTCTCCGGAAAGTGTGAGAATAGTCATAATAAGAAGAGTCCAAGCAATTTCTTGTCGTTTTCCAAGGTTTTGAGCTAAGAGATAGACAAAAACGTCCCTCTAGGCTCAACTGAGTTTGAAAAACTGGACTCGGTGGAGCAGAGGGGGCGTGTTTCAGATCTATTTTTAACTCAGTCCCTTGGCAACCGACAGAAGTTTAACCCATGCTTGGACTCCCCAAGCAGCGCACAGGAGAATAAATAAATTCCACTAAGTACAATTATCTTACTTATATTTAGTTAGCAGCTATGTTAGCAGTTAGCACTATTCGGATTCTTGCAAAGGTTGGAAGCACTACTTGGCAAAAGAAATTTTCTTCAGAAGCTGCTACAGCAAATAGAAGCTTCAGAATTAACTATTTCCATAGAGGACACAGCACTGCAAACACGATTAGCCCTTCCATAGATTCCGAAACAACTCTTTTCAGTCATTAAAGTACTGTATAATTTGGCTACAAGAGTGATATTTGCTGCAATTTTGAGTAATTTAAGCACTTAAAGAATGAACTAACAACTGTCAAAAGTAAATGTTATAAAGTACCCTTCTAATATACTTCAAATTTGTGTCCAAATTTAGATTAAAATGGTTTTTTTAATTAATTCTTTGAAACAGAAGCATTCTACCTTGCTACTTATATACTATTAGGCAGGGATTCCCAACTACTAGGCCTTGGACTATTTGGAACTGGGCCATAGAAGTGGCGGGTGAGCGCGTGCATAGCTCCACTTGTGCAAATAGTGGACGAAAGTGTGCATGCGCACGCAGCTCCATTTATGTGAGTGGTGGGCGTGCCTTAGCCATGAAAGTCAACTGGGTGACTTTGGACCAGTTATTCTCTCTCAGCCCAACCCACCTCAGAGGGTGGTTGTTGTGGAGACACTAGGAGGAGGAAGGCATGTTGGATATGTTTGCCACCTTGAGTTATTTGTAAAAATAATAAAGGCATGATCATACATACATACATACATACATACATACATACACATACATACATCTGATTGATCATAGCCCAGCAAATCATTTTCAATTCCTAGTGACCACATAAATATCCTAACAGTATAGACAGACATAGATAGATGTCACTTTCTAGGAGAGATTAAAAAGCAAGAAGTTGGGTACTAAATCTAGATAAAGAGGAAAAGTAACTCAGTTCTCCTAAGCCCCTGATTTACAACTGTAATTTACAAAAATCTGGATAATGTAGGAAACAAACATAAAATATTTGCTGCAATGATCCATTTATAAATTTATCCATTTATCTCTGCAATGTTAACTAGAAATACTGTATGATATTATTTTTTATTTATATCTGTGTTATTTCAGCTTTATTGCTCTGGTATCTACCATCTACAAGTTCAATCACTGTGTGTTTTTATGTAACTTGGAAACTCTTTACATTAAGGTTTCCTAAATCACATATTTTCCTATGGGGACTCCTTTAGGAGAATATTTTTCTATGGAAGCTCCTTTTAGGTTGCTATCTGAGATTTGAACTCTTTATGCTCTTTGCCACTGAATGTGGTTACTTGAAGCCAAAAAAGAATGTTCAAATTCTTTCCTTTTCTTTTTAAAATAAAGTGAACAACCAGACCCACAGGTGAAGAGTTCAATTATCATTTTATTGTTCATGCCTTGAGCAGGAATAGGAATCTTCTCAGATTGGAGGTTTGCACCTGGGCTAGACTAGATAAGGTTCAGTGGCATTCAAGGGTGATTGGACCTTTTGCCTATGTAGAGATTCCAGATTAATTCCCTGCTTAACTCCTCTCCTTGGCTCTCCAACATCACGTTTGATTATATTTATCACTGTGGGGTTGATCTATCTCCCTAAAAAGGAAGTGGCTATTCCCTAGCCACATGCCTCAATGGTACAAGTCTGTCAGAGTTTAGACAGTGTGATTAGTATTATGAGATAAACCCAGGAGCAAAAACACAGCACACAGCACACAGAGCCTTTAGATAATTAATAGTGGTTTACATACAGCTAAATATATACAAACTTATATGTGGTTAAATACCTTATTATACATCTACTGATGCATGGAGAAGAGCAGAGAATACACGACTAGAGAGAACATGAGGAGAAGGGACACACCCTCTAATGGCTTCCCTTATATAGGCAGCTTCTTACCCAGCTTCTTAAAGTGGCCGTAACCCTGCTGCTTCATTCACATTGCATCAGCTTCTGGTTGCCTCAGCTTACAACCTCTCATCAGCTTACAGCTATTAAATCTACATACCCTGACACTTCTCCCATTTAAAGCTGTACAGCTGATAATCCGAAATCTTTCACATAGTTCTTATACTTTTCTACAGATACAGGTTTAGTTAACATATCAGCTAAATTACATTCCCTGGAACAATGCTGTAATTTGATCAGTTTCTCTTTTACAGCTTCTCTAACATTACAGTATTTAATGTCTACATGTTTACTTCTATTCCTAATGCAATCTCCTGTCGCTATTGCTATACATCCTCAAATACTGAAACAACATCTTGTATATTTACATCTTTCAGTACCATTTTTCAATAACACCATTTCATGGTAACTCTGAGGTTCATATCTAGCACTATATGCTCTGACTTCACTAGCAGTAAATCTTTCAGGAGGTACACCTTTGTTAATCCTCTCTGATCTCCTAGGAATTACGTGTTCCTGTGTTACTGTTTCAGGCCTCTCCTCTTCTATATCTATGTCATCTGTGCTTTCATGCTTTATCATAATTCTATCCTCCTCTACATCTTTATCTGACTTGGTCTCAGCTTCCGATAGATTAGAACTCTATATTGGCATGAACATCTCCTGATTAGGGTGTATCTTGTTCCAGTTCTGCTCTGCAAAACTAGCAGACCTTGAGATTACAACTCGTTTAGTACCATCTGTAAATCTGTACCCCTTCGTTCCTGGCTCATATCCCACAAATCAAAGCTTTCTGGCCTTTGTCTGACCTTTTCTCCTAGTAGCTTTCGGAACATGCACCCAGGCATAGCTACCGAATGTTCCTTACATGGCTTAAAGATGGTTTCCTACCATGCATTAGGAAATATGGAGTTTCCTGTATTGCCTCACTCCATAACCTATTAACTATATAATTCGCTGTTAATATGGCTTTATTCATGCTTGCATCAGCAAGCAAAGCATCTTTCATTGTCTGTAGCACACCGTTTCGTCTCTCAACCACATCGTTTTCCGAAGGTGAATATGGGTTTGTTTTTCTATGCCTTATGCTTAGACTGCTTAGCCACTTTTGAAACATCTGACATAAACTCTGTCCCCGTCTGTTTGAATCTGACATACATTACATCCATGCTGTAGTTCTACAAGTGTTACCCACTTTCTGAACTGTTGCAATACCTCAGTCATATTTTTCAGTAAATAACAATATCCATATCTACTATAGTCAACTATGACTAATGCATATCTCGCACCTCCTAAAGAGGGTGTCATAGGACCAATCAGATCGGTGTGAACTAATTGTAATACCCTGTTTGTAGTTCTAGCACTTTTCTTACTTACAGGATACATTTTAGCTTTTGATCCTTTACATACAGAACAATCCAAATATGCATTACATTTCTTTAATTTCAGCCGCTCAGCTATGTCCCACATTTTCCTCAACACGTTGAAACTTGCATGCCCTAATCTTCTATGTAACAGGTGTATACAGTTGTCATATGTAGACAC